>UZAN01041373.1:0-38261 GCA_900618425.1 Echinostoma caproni | reverse complement strand
TTTAGCACCATCACGTTGTCACTCACCACACGACTCTGGAAGTTACCGATAAGCTGCAAATGAACATTGAAAATGGACAATAACTTCACTTGAATTTTTCCGATTATTTCTCACGTGTTTTGATCTGTAAGATGGCAACTAAAATCAGTCTCCACTTCTACTCACCCACCCACTCACCTCCACGCACCACTTCTTCTCACTGCACACACACAGAATAGAGGAGGAGAACCCCCCGGGAGTGTCCCCATGTTTCTCGGATCCTTTGTGAGAACAACTAAGAAAATAGTGAAAACATGCAAATAATTCTGGTCAGAGGTGAGGTCACGTTGACAGACCTGTATTGGTTGGCGACGCAAACTCAAGGGGGGCCGTGGACAAGTTGAGCACAACGTTCGCTTGGCTGATAAAGTCTCAAAGGTCAATGTGAAACAAACAAAACCAGTTTGATCAATAGTCAAAGGGATGTTTGTTCCTGTTATGATTGAAATAATAATATTTTATGCATTTTGAGCACAACATTTTGACCTGAGAAAGTGATACTCGGACGTTCAAAGTCTCATTATCCTATTGAATTGAACAGGATATGGGAATTCGAACGGCAGGTCAGCCACTGTGAATTGTAGAACGGTCTAACATGACCGACGGAAATATCTTTTCAGCATTTTTTACAAAGGGGACAGATAAATGTTGAAGTTACACACTGACCGGTTTCCATCAACAGTGCAGCGACTTTCAGGTCAAATTAATCATGAACATGAATGTAACAGTCGTGTTTGGAATGTGTCCAACCGAGTTATAACTCCAGAGGCCTGGTGCTGATGCGATCGAGGTGTGATGCCCGGAGACAACCTGCAAAAAATGGGTTGTACTATATCATGCACAAGGTTAATGAAAAACGGTCTGATGAGCTGCCTGATGGTCAAAGGGATAGTATGCTACATCGCTCCCCGTGAGATCTCAGGGGTTGATTCTCAGTTAGGTTAAAAAGAGCCGACCAGATCAGAAAAGCTGTTCCTTGATTACCAGCTTTTCAGTCCACGATTCATTGGCTTACTACACAAAGAAATTCATCATACAACGGAATCGATTCCTGTATCACCATCACCGTGGCTCAGCAAAGTTTTTCCGGCGTTCCTCACACCATACGTATCACTTCGTGTGCACGATCTTTGGAGAACACTGCCACTACAACGCACGGTTCATCCCGGTTGATTCACTAACTTTACATGTTTCCCAGGTTTATTGCTGTGCAGCTCAGATATGAAATTCACTGCAGATCAGAGCTGAAAATCCATGAGAAACTACGGGGTTGATAAATCTAGAGGTGCCGAATGGTATATTATCGCACCTGGGTACATTATTCCTTGATATTAGATTATTATATGGCGAAACTGGTGCGATTTATATGAAAAATATCGCTCTATAGAGAACAACGGAAAGGTTCATGGAAACGTTCAGAAGCACCAAAAGGCTGTTTCCACCCTGTTTGACGACCGAATCCGCAATCTCACCGATCGTTTACTGTAAGCTGCTAACCCAGCTTATCTTAGGTCTAGCCTCCAGCCCCAAATCGTGCACAGTAGCGCAGTATTTCCACACATCCACTTCATCTTTCTGTTGCTATGTATGATACGAAATCCATCATCAAATGGAGTTCAAACTTTATTGACTCCCAAAGAACAATGTAAAAATAAACAGTTAAGTGACCGTTTTAAATTGGCTCATGGGATTTGTGATTCTACCTTAGTATAAATCTTGTCCACAGACCTGAACACTTTGCAACTGGTGTCCCCGACATCCGAAGGTATTTACATTGATCCTTAAAACCAAACCACTGCGTAGCACATATAAGTGAAATCTTTCTGTTCCCACTAGAATACTCGCCGAAGTTCCATTAAAAAGTCCCGCAGCTGATTCCAGTGCATATAGTGTCTATTAAAAATGAGTTATGAGAAAAGACATTCCAGATTTACTTTCGCATACCTATTTAAGTTTACTCACGCCCAATAAACACAATTCGATAGGTCCCCTTGTTATCCACAGGTTTGAAGATGCTCAGAGTTCTAAAAAACCATCCTACTTTGTTTGTTTAAATATTAAACGATTGGCTAATTTTATGCTAATTTTGCACAAAACAACCCTGTAGATATTGTTCCTCCAAGTAATTCGTCCAGATTTCATGATCAAAAATTTCACTGTTGTTGTGCCATAGTAACTTAAAAAACTCGGATAATTAATTATTGTTATTCGTATAAAAATTCCGTTCCTTTTAGTCCAGTACTGAAGAATCCTTTCTACTCCAACTTTGGAGGAAAACTGGTGTTTATAGATTGTAGGAGATTAACCCGTCTGTCCACATTATTCCTTCCTCCGTAAGAGTACCCCTCCCCCCCCCGAGGGTAGATGTGAATAAACAATGTTTCAGATGACTTTACCCGTTTGGCGTTCTACGGAGTTCCGTTCTTCCGGCTAAACATACAAGATGTGCTTGTCAGAGATGGCGTCAAACGCATTAGCTTTTAGGCGCCTCCACTGTGGAACGGTTGTAAATAAACATTTGATTCTGTCTGAACCACCTGATTGGATCAATGCCAAGCGAGTGTTTCCCAGTTGCTATCCATGTGCTACAGCATTTTTGACCATGCATTGACATAT
Source organism: Echinostoma caproni (assembly GCA_900618425.1). Taxonomy (NCBI): domain Eukaryota; kingdom Metazoa; phylum Platyhelminthes; class Trematoda; order Plagiorchiida; family Echinostomatidae; genus Echinostoma; species Echinostoma caproni. The sequence continues at coordinate 35,606 of UZAN01041373.1, read as the reverse complement.
AATTTGTGTTCCATGCGTTCAGCAAATGTTTCCTCATGTTTGAGACTCCTTGGTGAATTGGGTGAACAGTACATGTACAGCCGAGTTTTGTGTTGCACATTTCACACGCTATAATTCAAACAACGTTTGTTTGCATAACACGTCAGCGTCGAACACCAGACTAATAGGGGATTAGTGGACAATTTGGAGTTTCATCAATGGGATGTTACTAGCACGCATATACCTTGAGGATCTTTGGTTTCCGTTCGTCGGTCCTTCTCAATATGACTATTGTTTATGGTATCCTGCAGCTGATTACTGTAGATGAGTGACTCAGGCAGCCCGGAATCTGTCAAACTGGAGTGGATTGATGGCAGGAAAATTTCTGCGAATCATCATCAACGTGGTCCCTCAATCGACCATAGATGCATTTATTTATTTTGTTTAATCGGGTTATCTCAAATGGGAATAATAACTCATGCTCACTCACATTTAGTCCATCAATTGAAAGTCCCAAACTCTCCCACGAAATGATACAACAAAGAGTATTGGCACCGTGCAAGTAGTTCCCTTTGGTTTTATCGCGTTTCCATTTAACACCAAATGCAATAACATCAAGCTAAGTTGCGTATTTTGAATATCATCAATCACCCACTGCCATAAAACAGAAGCGCATTTTATATTTTATTCACTGTCTATTCAATTTCGTTTGGACAGTCCCTGATTAGAGTCGTCATGTGAATCAATCCACGCTAGATCGCACCTATTGGGAGTGAACCTACACAGTCCTCAAATCGTACATCATGCGTTGGAGACGAGAAACTCAGTTGAGATGCTCTCAGTATCCACGTTCATTTATCGAGTTCCTTTCCAGACAATAAGGTTTCGGATGTTAAGTACCGTAAAAATGACTCGCATCCGGCTGGTCTGAACGCTCAACGAATTTTGCTTCAAAGGCTCATACAGCGCTTACTCGTGGTAGAAAACAGTGCTCATGTGAATGATGTTTCATTTAGTTGACGTTTAATACGTGACGAGAGCATTGCACCTACTGCGAGAGTGGATTTGGCTCCGATTGTCGTTCAATGGAAATCCGTATTACTTTTTCCTCCAGCTTCTGCGGATCACGTTTAAGTGCGGTTGCAACAGCGTAAGAAGGAATTCACATGTTCGCGTACACTGTCAGATGTGACCCGCCGTGTCAGAAATTAAACACCAATTTTGATTATTGTTTGGCTTTACTTGATCAAAGTTTGCATATATTTGTTAATTATAATGAATGGATGAGATCCTCCGAAGTACGCAGCAGTTTCTCTGAGCAAAAACAAAAAAATTATGAGAAATGATTCACGGAGAGATTGAACGTTTATATGGCACACTTAGAGACCGTGCTTATCCAATTGGTTCTATTGAAACATTTTGAAAACAGGGGGTCCTTATGGGGTTTTGAGGGATGTAGTATTTCATTCGTGATAGAATGGAATTCTCAACTGCCCTCTTGTACTGAAAGAATGCAAACTATATTTGCGACTTTAGTTTTGCCTGTGGACTGAAGTATACTGGCAGAGCCATGCAAATTGCGAGCACTGAAATCTCTGAACCCATACCGAAATTGATTGATGAGGGCACAGTCGAAATGCTTTCACCGAGGATTTACAAGTCCCTTATTGCAAATTTCAGATCAAACATAAAAACCCGTGAAGTTTTTGAAACCGTACCCAGTGGAAAATTGAACTCGGCACGTTTAAACCGAAAAAGTGACTCATTGAGCCTCATGCTTGGCAATATGCGACCCATGTTTTTCAGCTTAGCTTGGATACACAACGCACTTATCGTGTCTTCGCGCACTGGAATGCATGATGCAATCGGTGTTCTGCAATCGCGGGGAATTCAACGTCAGCCGCGTTGTTTGTGCCGAATTTATCGTTTTATCACTCAGCCTCGGTATCAATTTGGTTCAAACGCTTTCTGAAAGGTTTAGTGGAAGTGTGCTTGAAACATCGTGTTATAGAAGTTATCAGTAAAACGTTTTATGACAACAGTACAAAAGGACGGTAGTGATTACGTGGTAGGGGTCATTAAAATTCTGATCCCGAAGTCGCAAGTTCAAACTGCCCCACCATTGCCGATATTCCACATTTCTATATTTTCCCAGGCAACCTCTGCATGATCGCGGCCCTTCCTGACAGCTGATTGTACATTTTTATAATCAATGAATAAAAAAGGATATAAAGAGACAAAGACGCACACAGGGTATTGCGACCAAAGACATCAACCTCAAACAATCACTATACCAGTTGGCAGGCAGCTCCGCGTTACACCGACGAAGCCAACTAATCAGAGAAACAATAACTTCTGGGGCTGTAGGTTCTCCATTGATGGGCGTGGATGATTTGGAAAATTAGAGACGTTCAGAATTTTCCATCCTCAGATTCAAAATTATGCAAGGGTGACGGTTGCGCAATGATATCAATAATTTTGTGGTTAAGATCCATGATTTGACTGTGCTTGGAAATCACCGCGTAGGCTTAGTAAAGTATATTGAACGGTAAACCATTTCCGTTCTCTAAGAGTCTTTTGTTGCCTGCCAGTTGAAGATAACTCTAGATATCCCAACAACTACGGATCCGTTATCACTTCGGATGAATACATTCTATTTTCCTCTTGACAGAAATATCTCAATTGTGAGGTAGGTATGTTTCTTCGGGGAACTCTTTTGAAAACAATCCAAGAATTGCCTCATAGAATCTCTGTTCTCATATGCCGCGGATAACAAAGAAAGTGGAAGGACTATTCAAAGAGGGAAATCGTGCGTTTGTCTAGAAAGCAATAGGTATTTATTTCAGGACCTGTTTCATTGCATAGGGAACTCTTCTGTCAGGCACGCCCATACGTGAATGTTGAGTGAACATGGAATTTGCACGGAATGATTTATCCTCGTTGTATCAACGAAAATATGCTCGTTCGTTTTTATTCACATATTTTGTTTGGTCTCATCGGAATAGAAGAGAGATGCTCTGGGTTGGTTGGTGTCTATCAATGACCCAAGATAACAGCTATTCTCTCTCTCTCTTAGCTGGTAAAACCCCTAAGTTGGTAGCTTCAGATCAGCCTGCAAACAATATTTTCGCCGCTGTGCAATATCTGAATAGTCTTCTGTTGCTTTGGCTGAATGGTGAAGGTACGGATCTCATGGCTTAGGGATTACATTCTTTCTTTATTCATCACAGCCAAAAACTCCTGGGATGAGTGTGGTTCGTGCTTCTGTTATAGGCAAATTTGGAATCAAAGCTTCTAGACAAGTCCCCTAACTAAACTGCCAGTAGTTTACCAACCCAGTAATATTCCCGGATTTGGGTTTGCGTTTTCTCACTTTGATTGGAAAAACAGCTTTCTCAGGGGCAGGGCAGTAAGCATGGCTTCCTCAGCAGTGGCTATTTCAGACGCTCTGTAGTCTAGCTGCATTTTCTGAGGTGCACGAGAAGGGTTACCAGACACAACGTAAGGCGTGCACGTTCACCATAGTAATTCTTTGGTATACGGATGAGATATCATTCGTGGCATGATAAATTCGGGAGAGTTAGATCAGAAACCACGAACACAAGTCAAAGAAAAATTTCAGATAATGTCCCCTAGCGGGAAATGAAAGCGAAATGCGATGTGCGCACTAAGAATACAGACAGCCAATCAGCCACATGTGATAGCAGGCGGCTGCCATCGGCTCACACAGAGGCTATGCAGACAGGTCATGTCAAGAGTCATACCGATCGGACGGTGAGAAAAGGTGGCATACACATTCCGCGGCCGTGAAGGTAGTGTAGTGATTGTAGTAGTAGTAATACGCACTGAATTCGAAGCACGAACCACGTAATACGGATCACGGAACTGGATCACGTAAGCACTGGACCGCACTAGCACTAGCAAGCAATATCCCACGTAACTCAGACGCGAAAAAAAAGGCCTCAGCAGTAGTAGTTCGTTTATTGGAAGAAATGAAGGCTATTAAGTAATATGTACAAGGTAGGCTTATTGGTCATCCGGGCCTCTGCCAATCGCGTTCCAGGATTCCTGGCATTGTTCTGTTTCTGTCTGGACCGCATGATCGATGATTGGCTGGTACGATCTACCTTGGGTATGTAGTGAGAAGCAGTGACACGTATGCGCGTTGTTAATGTCACACGTAAAGTTTGATTGATCGCAGTTTACCAAAAAATGTAACGCGTCGCTCCATGGTACGCGTTATCTCGTAGGCCCGGATCATCACAGGTGGTCAAGATTAAAAAGCAAAGGCCTGGATGCTCAACCTGGGTCGGGAGTGAGCATATGATCGAGGTGAACAGGGTAAGCATAAGCTAGATAAGCGGGACGTTAGACAAGCAAGCAAGGTGGGGGGATTGGTTCGAGTGGCAAGGTCAATAGTGGCTGGATCATGGTGCAACGGAGCAATTAGTGTGTGAATAGAGTCAGGGTCATGAAGCTGGAATGCCGACTGCCGTGTGTTTACCTAACAATGCAGCTATTTACAGGTACGAACGGATTTGGAGTTCTACTGAAACTCCCATGTTCGGTGGAACCGAAACGATCTATTGTTATAGCTAATCCTATTCAGAAAGGCACGTGATCAGATTTACCAGATTGGTTGAACACTTCTTATCCAGGTGGGTTGTTTGGAAGCTGTATTTCAATGCGTGCCTAGTATTGCTTGATCTCGGTGAACGATGATCAAAAGGTTAGTGCAGTTATTTGCTGGATGCTACTCAAACGAAGAGATCTTTTACGACCCTTAGATTCCTAGGGAATCACTAACTCTTGTTCTTTTAATTTTTTAATTATTCCATTCGTTGTATTGCAGGAAACTATTACTTGGAAACATAACATTCTAATATGAAACTGTTCTTCGGTTTGGGCGGTTAACAAACCTTAACTATGTTAACTAATCAAGTGAAAACTTTTTTTCCCGCTACAGTTCTCTAAAATATGTGATTCACTGGACAGGTATTCAGTCGAATACCATTCAATCTAATCCAATTATCCAATCTGTGATATTGACAGTATACTTTCTATCACAAATTCAACCGCACCCCGCCCCTCGGAAACTAACAAATTCCACTTTTTCTATTATAGATATAATGGGCCACATGTTCTACATTTTGTAGTTGTTGTCTAAAGGATAGTCAATCAGTTTAACTAACGTAGATAATACCGTGGAACAGTGTGTGTGATCTATTGCATTCCGGTAGTTTGATCTAAACAGGACCACTTTAGATCAAACAATAGAGCAATCTACCGTAAAATGGCATATCGGAGTTTTCACCGTAAGGAGGGGAAGCCCGACTGAAGTAATACGGTGGTACTACTTGACTGCCTACGATCTGTGATGCTAAACCATTCTGTTGCTAGCGAATTGTTTATCTTTCCTACCCAATCCCCATGATGAAAAACCCGCTCCGTCAAGGTGTCGTTGTACATCGGTGCAGTGACCAAGGTTAGTCACCTGAACTACTTTTCTCGACGTGGTTTCTGACTTTGTCTCATATGCAAGACGTGTGTGTATATGGGTCTGAGCAAACCAAATAAGTGTCAACTTCAATGGCTTTTTGCACTGTAGTGACGAGTAGACGCCACCTCTATTCGTGTAACTTAAGCATGTCATGTTCTAATCTTGACAACTGGCACTGTCCTCCGAACGAGTACAATGTTTTGGATGCTGTGTCATTTCTTCCCGTGGTCAAAATATTCGCAGTACACGACTACGATATGAGATATTTCTGCTCACCCCGACCCTCCAACATCTCCTACCTTGTTCCTTCACCATTACTTTACGTTGGTCCATCGATTGTTTATCTATCTATATATCTATGCATATTTCTGTCTATCTATGCTATAAATCTATCTATCTATCTATGTATCTGAATATCTATCTAACTATCTGTCTATTTATCTATATGTCTATCTATCTATCTATCTATCTATCTGTCTATCTATCTTTCTAGTGATATATCCATCCAATATCTATCTATCTATCTATCTATCTATCTATCTATCTATCTATCTATCTATCTATCTATGTACCAAGTTGACATCTGGACTGGAAGGGAGTGTGGGGGATGCTGCGAACCTGATGGTGTTCGTCCAGTCACGCTGACCTCCCGGAGAGAATAATCGCCGGTGTGTTATCATCTGCTGTGCAGAAGAACCGGTTCAAACTATTTAACGTTGCCAAAATACGTGCCAGGCTCTTGTTTCCCTGAGAGAGAAAAAGAACAAGCAGCAAATTGTTTCACTCCATCTGGACTAGGTTGCCGTTCTGTGGGAAAAACAAGCCACATTCACGACCACACAATGAGTTAGAAATATTCGTTAAGACGTATTGTTGCAATGTTACAAAATCCTGGTGGCCAGCTCTAGTTATGATTCATATTATACAAGAACAGTTCCCCTACCCTTCTGTCCGATATTTTATGATCTCGCTAAACAACGGCTTTTTGTCAGAACTAGTTTAGACATTGTGAAACGCTCTGTTATCTAACTTACCGATATAATCTTGCTTTATTTGTAAGCTGAAAAGAGATTTGATCAGATTACGTGGTTCAAGTTGAAATCAAATAATCCTAGACGAACATCTGGTTACCTACTGCTCAGGGAGTCGTTGGTGGGCAGGTCTACTATTCACTTTATTAGTGTAGTTGTGGTAGTTATTGTGGTTGTTGAATTTTCCCGTTTCAACGCTATTGGTCCTTGATAAATTTTGTTGACCGAGTCATTGATTTTTAGGTACACCACAATAGAGTAGCTTTTGTTTGCAAGCACTGTACTTTATTGTGATGGCCTGAGAATGAACGAATATCGGTCTGATTGATAGATTTGATAATATATTTATTCAACAATACAAGTAAAATGTTTCAATAGTTCACGGCAAATTTGAGCTGCTTGTGTTATTTACGCACTGATTGCCATCAGAGGCGTACAAGGTATTAGGTGAGCTGTGAGGAGCACATCCGTTAGCTTCAATCTCTTTTCTTGATAAAGGGACAACTGACGATTTGTCATGGTGTGGTAAGTGTTTTGAAGGATCACGGTCTTCGTGTCACCCGCTGCCTCATGGGTCAGAGTGACAGGCTCCCGTTTGGCAATTCTCAAAGAAAATGCACCAGCCTTGGCCTGGGAAACCTGACAGTATCACACCCACAAGCTGATCAGGGAAAGTTTTTTTATCAAGAAAAGTTTGCTGTGACTTGTTTGGTACACAGTCTGATGAAAATGTGTGCATTATATGTATGCATGAATATCCCGGCCTTGATGTTTCCTGCCTGGCAATTGGGGCCCGAGATCTGCGAGTGACTATCACGGGACGTCAATCCGGTTCATGGTTAGTACTTTTCTGATTATCACACAATTGTACATCAAAATGAACATGAATTGGAATTAGCCGAAGAGACAGAAGAATACCCTAATATTGCACAGGTGCGATAACATTGTTTGCAAATCCCAGGGGTTTTACCAACTGAGGGAATGACTGTAGGTTCGGGTCACTGCTGGACATTAATTCGGAGTATTTCTCATGCTTTCCGATGAGACCAAATGATTTTGTGTAGCACAACGAACAAACATAATTCCATGTTTCCATTGGTATAACAAAAATTATTCATTTCGTGCAACGTCCATGTTCTACTGTGTGGCAGAATTTTCACTCACCATTCTGTCCGATATAAGAGTTTCAAATGCAGTTTCAAATTATCTGAATATGGACTAAATGATTAAGCACACTGGGGTCATTATAAGGGTGGTAAGTCGATTCAGCACAACCTCTTATGCTGTGTTGGTACACCCAATCCGGAAATGATCTCGACGGTTTTTCTAACCAGTTGCCCACCTTCATTCACATTGGGCCGATGTGTTAATCAGAATGGTAATGAATATCGGAATACAAGAACCCGTATTTTAAGGTTCAGAACTCTAATGGCTCCAACCCGGAATGCGGAGGTCAACGAAATACACGAGGAAGTGGTAGCAGCAAATGCTGGTTGTTCACAGACAGAATTCGAACATGTTTTATAGAAAGTAATAGGCCATATGATTGGTTGAAAGACCGTTGTCCAATCACGTAACCATTTGCGCAGACGCATCACATATACTAACTCGGATGTCATTGGCTGAGCTTCTTGAACTGTGATTGGATGATATACCTGGTCGTGCCTGGGATGCAGTCACGTATGTCTAGATCACCACATGCGGCCATGCATGAGATAGGACTGAATGGACGGTCTGGTTTAGGGAGTTCATAAAACTAAGAAATGGTGCTGCATGTCGATGCGCACGATTTAGAGGTCTTATGGGTGGAGGGAAATTTCATCAACAAACCGATTATTTTGCGTTTCCGAAGGCGTTTCTTATGCAAAATATCAATGAATTGTCGAATCTTCCCATACATTCTACAGTTAGTGTACTCATCAGGACATTACAAATGACAGAATACTTTCAGTTCCGTATACAACAAGACCACTCGTATTCTTTAGTGAACGTAAAATCCATTAACCGCTCTCTGGCTTTCCCCTAGCATTTCATATGGTTTGCTTTCAATGCAGTGGAACATTTTCATAAACCAATTTCATCTCTATCCATATGTGCATTTTTATAAGTTCGATTTATCAATAGATATACCGTTTCGTCTCTGATCGGCTAAAACGGTTCGGTGAATGGAAGACAAACATCATACTTAGGAAATAGTTTGATCTATTGATATTTCTGTGAAGGATCAACCAGTCCGCCGAATTCAATATTATGTGGATACAGCACTCTTTGACAAGTTTTACCGTCAGTTATCGTAGGATTTGGTCATTTCACTCGGTATACTACAAAGTTTCTCAGCCTAATCCATCTGTTGCTGGCGAGAAGTGATGAATTACACACGTTACGAGCGTCACAATACTTGATCACCTTCCCATTGTTGTTATCCAATATGACACCTGTCAACAGGAAAACTCCCGTCCGTTCAATCGAGACTTGTTCCTCGTATGACACGAAGCTGTTCTATTGTCAAACTTACTTAAGCCAGACACTATTCAAGTTTAATACAATAAAACGTTTGCTTTCGTCACATTTCGCAGCCGTTATCGAAGAGTTGGCGACCCATCCAATATCAATGGATATAGTTCAGATAAGTTGGCGGCTTTTTTCCAAGTTAACTTTTTAACTAAGTTATACTTAATTTCACCCTGACGGTAACTAACCTATTTTCACTTCGTTGCCTAATAGAATTGTCGTTCACTTCACATTGAGGTACCTGATTACGATGCATAAAAGCTGTACTTTGGTCTGCTGCACAACCAACGGCGCCTGATTCCTAAGATATGATATAGCTAACTAGATGACGGACCAAATTACCTCGGTAATAAAAGGTTATCAGCTAGACTAGAGACATGAGGGATTTGCTGTTAGCGATCGGAAACATATGTATGATTGTGCGTAGGGAGATAGCACAACTCATCCATTTTGTGTACTCTGATACGTCCTTTTTCCGGACAATTGTATCGCTTAGTGAACCCGTCACATGATGTCTGGGTGTATTCAGAAATACCAGAAATTACATGGCAAGGAAATAAATAGGAAAACTATGCATTCTTTATTCATCATAGGATATCGGTTGACGATTCAAAATTGCAGTCAAGACCTTGGGGGACAAGTGTAGTACTGTAGTGATATCATTAGTAGTAGTAGTATTAAGCACGGAATTCGAAATACAAACCACGCAATAGGAATCACAGGACATGAATCTAGGATCAGCTAACACGGACTAGATTACGGACGCACTGGACCGCAATGACACAGGATCGCAATATTCCACGTGACTAAGACGCACAGAAAAGGCCACAAGGATGGTACTTCGTAGTTCGTTCATTGGAAAAATGAAGGCGGCTAAATAATATGTACAAGCGAAGATTATTGGTTGTCTAGGCTTCCACCAATCGTATTGCAATACTGCTTGCATAATTCTGCTTCTGCCTGCACTGTCTCGGATTGGCAAGATCTAATTATGGCGTGTAGTCGGAAGCCGTACTCGTGTTTGATTAATCGCAGATGTCCAGAAACTGTAACGCGCCGCTCCAAGGTAAGCGTTATCACTTAGACCTGGATCACCACAAGTACATAGTGGAAACGCAATCCGGAAGTTGCGCACCAGCATCTCAATGCTTCTTCGAGTGCATTTTGAGTCAATCCCACGGAGACTTTTTGTGAACACATGATAGTGTTCATGATCCTGGATTTGGGTTTCACCGGAACCAAATGGGCCAAACCGAGGCCGGATATCCTCAATTGCCGGGACCTTCATTCAATGTTTGGCAGCGATCAATGAAGTTCCTTACACTAAGTTTGGCTGTACGATGATGATGACGATGATGATTCATTCAATGTGTTGATCTTCAAACGTGAATTCGTGTAATGAAGCTTTTGATCCCCGTAAAACCAAATGTCCGGGGTTCAAATCCAAACAGAGACACACGGATTGGGCACGGTTCATGAGTCCAAACAAGGACAAAACAGCTATTCAGTGCTCATTGTTCTTCAGTACAACGAAGAGTTTGATGACAAGCAGAGTCTGTGGAATTCTCTTTGTCTATTGTAAGACAAAAATGCTTTGATTTTTTTAAATAAAATCGAAGTGATAGGACAGTGGAGCTAGCTATTGACCAAACGGTCTGTACCTTACATTAGTACCCGGATGAGCCAATAACTTCACTTTACTTGTGTTTTGTCTACCAACCATAAGTGCGTTATAGTAAAAGCGCTATTTCATTGAACAAGTTTAATTTTCACTGAAGCTAGCTCACTAGTGGGGTAAGGCAAACTTCAGTCTCGTCGAGAACAGTTACCCGGGCTGGTTCAATAAGAAGGATTATATGATGGCTTTTAGATGCAGATTTGACTTATCTTTTACGGTCGACAATATCAACCTGGTTGGAAACAGTAGTAAAACGCATTTATGTCGTTGTCAACCCTGTCGTCCTGTAGATAAATCACGCATCCCCAGTTTTACCCACAAAGCCGTGCCTGCCATTGTCCGTCTAACCATAACTATACTACCTTACTGAGGGTGGATGTGGTGTACCTCACAGTGATAGATCAGACATTAACATGCACGTATCGTGGATCACAGCCCACATGCTGACTGAATCAGGCGCCGCTGATCTATACTGACCACTCAAGTCCCCATACTCTCCTTGATCACCAAACTGATTCTAACTCAGGCGTGCCAATGCCAAGCATTGGATTGTCAGACCTGCAAAAACGGTTGTATTTCGAACAACGGAAAACCGTAATTGTATGTGTGTGCATAAAACAACTCTGTTACTCTCTTGGCCGGGTTAAGTGTGATCATTCGGTAATGTGCAATTTGCGTGTAACACTGACGCACTCTCTAACTAGTTTGACTGCTTAATCTGTTCTAGTGTACCAGCTCAGATGAAGCGAAATCTGCCTTGACAAAAGCGGTTCAACCTAGTTCAATTGTCTTTTATCTCTCTCTCTCTCTCACCCTATCGTCCAGGAATGTGTTTATGACACGAGGAAAGGACCTCCGTTGGATTCTTTCACCTTAATTTTTAAATCGAATTAGGTTTCGAGTACAATGGGCGATAAATGAACATCACACAGGTTTTTGTCACACGGTTTATGTGAATTAGAAAATCCAAACAGATTTTTATTGTTTGACACTTTTTGTTTGTTTGAAGAAATGGTCATGCGTTTCGTGGAACTACTACTACTCCTGCTATACGAAATTCCGTCTGTTTGGTAGTCACATGAACTAAGTGAAAATGGTACGGTTTGGATAAATATTCGGTGTGTTTTTATATTCGTTCCTTGAAATAATCCATCCTTACCGTACAGCATTACTGAACAACGATCAACACAGATCGGACCGGTTTAGCACCTCGGTCTTAGGTACCCCATGGATCGTGTTTGAATCTTCACCACACTGCTTAGATCGGGACTTGACTGGTGTTTTGCGTAACACTAAATGGACATATCCAAAACACTCAATCAGATGCATTTAGCCGAAAACGAGACTCGGGGCCCAAACAGACCGAGCAAAAGCATTCGTGTTCATGCGCAACACATGGTCCTGTCAGGCTTGACAAGTGAATCGTTCTTCTGGTTTGTGCACACATGAGTGTGTGTGCGCGCACCGATCGTGGTCCTCGAGACAGGTTGTCTGAAAGCTGCGCTTTTTCACGCTTTTCCCAGATGACCCAAAAACTACCAGTCAGATGGGAATCTGTATGTCTGTCTGTGGATTCGTTAGTTCACAAACGTGTTTGCGGATCACAGCGAATCCCATTGACCCACACAAACACAGGCATGTACATTTCACTTCCAACTTACTTACCTTCTCGGAAAAACCGTGATGAAACAGGTAGTTCAGGAGAGCTAGAGCTCGAGCGGAAGCGAGTGGAAGATCCGTGTGCCCAGGGGTTCTTCGTTATTAGTCCGGTTTTCAGATCACCGTAGAATTCCCCAAGTGTTCGCACTGGAGACTGTGATCATGGTAGTACTACCCCTAATTTCTGTTGGGCGTTATTTGTGAAATGGTTGCTTTTGTCCCTCACACAGATAAACAAAACTACCAGTGCTATTACCATACGCAAACCATTGGTAAATCGTATGCGAATGATGTATGAGAGCTTGAGCTGATGCAATCAACAAGAAAGCAAACGTGAATGAGCGGAAAGTGCCCTAAACGAATGGCAAAAACATGAGCATTTCAACAGGGAAAGAACAATCCGTTCCTCGTGCATGCGACAGATTAAGGTGGGTGAGGAGAACAATAGGAAGGTTTATCAAACAGATATTGTATGATTTCTTAAAAATCGACTGACTGAAAGTTGCAGTTTTTTACGTGGATGTGCGGGATCAAGAACGTCATGAATGATGTGTTTTCAAACTCGAAACAGAAGGGCTATTTTGCAAAGCGAACATTTTTCGGTATCCGGAATTTAATACTAATGGTTTAATGTTCCCGTGTACTTGATAAATTGCCAAAAAATTGATTCAAAACCAATGCAAAATAACCGAATAAGTCAAAGATTCGGTATTGGTTCAAACGTTTCGCAGGCATATGTAGAGTGGATGGGATTAATGCAGGGTAAAATCTCACAAAATAATTTTCCCGTTGCGAGGATGATTGTAAATGATACAAAGGGAAAGACATTTCAGAGGGAAGAACAACTAGGATTTAGCATATACACATGAAAAGATCATGAATGGATGTGGTACAATCTTTCTAATGTGTTGGTCGTTAGGCATGGAGATTCCCTCAAGATTGGCACAATGACAGCCCCACTTTCCCCTGACCGTTGGAAACGGAAAATCGCAAAATTATCTCCCCCCCCCCCGGAAAGTATCACCAACGCATCGCCTGGATTAACAGATACTTCATTATCTTCCCCGGAACTGATAGACCAAACCCAAAAAACGTTTGCCCGAAGAATTATCCTAGGCGGCTATGATGTAAAAGTTTCGCTTATTCCTTTCAACCCTAATATGGATCTGCTATACATGGGTACGTTGTTGCTGCTCCTATTTTCAAGGTTTTTGCAACAAATGTTTAGAGATCAACCTGCTTTGCCAAACTGGACTATGGGACGATATTGTGGGCACAGAAACTAGACTGACAACAGATGTCGAATTCCACTTATCTGGCGTGATACGTCTCTGACGCGCTGACCCTCTGGGGAGCTTCTAACTAATTATACTGCAAGGTGAGATTGTTGCAATTCCACACCCACTTGAACAGTTTGGTGCATTAGTTACCTTCATCCACATACATAGTAAACGACAAGCAGTCACACACCGTGTACGATTTTCTGTCATAAAGTTCATGTATTTTCCTAATACGGATGGCTCAAACTGCTTACATTCATACCTTTTTTGTGGTGCAACAATGCACAGAAGTTATTGAATCGGTCCAAAGCTTCTATCAGTCGATCATCTTCAATCTTGGACTTGAAGTCGACAGATTAGGAATCAATGGTGGTCACGAATGTTACCAAAACCTCACTAGGGCACGCTTATATTGCTGTATTTTACTCCCGTGCATTTGTTACACTTTTTTATCGTAAATGTCTTCCAACCAATTTTGTTAAGGTCAATCGACTTAAAAAAGCTAACAATCATCTAAAAAATACATTCTGCATTCTCTCCTGTTATCCTGTTATCTTTTATTATCTCGACCAGAAATCAACAAGTGGCTAGCAGGACTGGTTAAGATATTGACGAAAGAAATTAATATTCAAAAAGTACAAAATAACCAATTAGTAGTCTCTGGAAGAAGTGAACTTCGCAAATTAACTTCTTTCTGAAAAACATTCAACTCTTTCCTTGGAACAGTGCATGTAACAGCTGTGGTTTACTGCCCAGCCGTTGCATCAGGTTGTTGTGGAAAAATCAGTTAATGCAACATAGAGAGAGTCAGTGCATAAGGTTTTATCCAATGGGAACCTACTTACTGTACGAACATTTTAACGACATTCGAATAAGAAAGAATTAAAGACCTACTAGTTATTCGGAGAACACTGAGCGCCGTGTATCTATAATAATCACCGAAGAATAAAACTGAATTTAATTCATCAGAACATAGGTAATATCACTAAGCTACAAAAGTATGTTACCTTACTTCCTAATACGGCAACCGTTACCACATATTTCGAAATGAGATGCATTTTGAGACCGTCGTTCAAGTAAATTTAGGGTGCCTAATAACATGTTTTAAGGAGTAGTCGACAGGTTTGTGGAATGTTGATCTACTTAAGTGTATCTTTGGTGAATCACGTTAACAGTACCCCTATGTTTGCTGTCGGTGTAGATTTGACCATATTTTGAGTACGTCATTCAAACGTGACGTGACTTGATATAAAATCCGAAACCCATAGAGGTAATGTAGTCGTGAGGTACTGAAACACTCACACATGTAATGGTCATTAGGACAATGAGGGGATTTGCGTGATAAGACCACGAGCCTCACTAAATTCGAGGTACCGCCTCAGGAGAAGTTATGGCTTTGCAAGAATTGAATGAAACCCAGCGGTATTCCTTTGCTCTCAAGAACGCTCGCTGCAGCTGTGAGTCTTTGCCATGCCTCGTAAAATTTGACTATGTATAGTAGGAATGCCATCATGGCGCGATTGGACTAGAGGTAACAACAAGAGTATCACACACATTACAAGCCGGTAATCAGACAGTTCCATGTCAGGTTAAACGATTCCAATTTGTACAAATCGCGGGGATATGATCCAAACGCATCGCGCAGTGTCAGAGGGAATTTACTTGTTTGAGGTTACGGGAAAGTGGGACAAGACGATGTGAACCAATGGATACACTTCTTAGTTCTAAAATATTTCACGCTGTTTGTGTACCAACTCATTGTCACCTTTGCCATTTCCAAACAAATGAAATTATACAAAACAGTTAGTTTATGTGACATTTCCCATGTGGGAGTTTTCCTACAGCGTTTTCATCTTTCGTTGTACGAAACCGGTGAATAATTGGGACAGGAGGAGCAACGACTTCTAGACATTTCCTACAAAACCACGGATCCCGGGTCGACCTAGTAAAACTTCATTGAGGTGAATCACTTTGAAGTTATTCCCAGCCACATAACTTGAACCATAGCCAAAATGTTTTGAAGAATCATACAATGCTTGCTACACAGAATTGTAAAAGGAAAAAAACCTGAAATTTATGGGGATAAATACTTTTTCTGCTTGCGTTCAACTTTGTCTCAAATGTATCTGCGTTTACATTGGTCTACAATAACATGGCGGTCTAGTTACCAATGAATTAAAACTTCATATTACACCAAATCAAGTGTACCACCAATTGGACATTTACAAATAATACGAAATACCATTTACTGCCTCAGTGAAGCCTCACTTTGGAAAATCAGATTGGATGCTGTGTATTTGGATAGAATTACTGTGAATAAATGTATTTTGAACAACTATATTTAATTAGTGGCTCGGGCTGTTATACTGCCGTATAAATCTTCACCATGAAGGCTGCACCGAAATCAATCGAAATCTCTCTAGTGATCACAAAAAGAAATTATTAATTTTGAAATTGATGATATCTGAGATGCGAAATACGCTGTTCAGAACTACCAGAGATAACTAAAGTCATTTTCGCATCGGATTTCACAAACCTAGTGCTTCGATTTGCAATTCCGCCAAAGAATTGGCTTACCACTGAAGTTCACTCAATGAAGCACAAATAAAACAACGCCCTTCAAACTTCTCCCAGGCTGGGTAAATCAGTAATCCTGATCATTTACTCTAGTATAACGAACAATAAAAAATACTGATTAATGAGAAACTTGTTGCTGTCATTTTGTGTCGAATAAAATCGCTGAGACCGTGTAAAGAGAAAATGATAAGAGACGAAACGGAGATAAAATGTGGATAAAACGGCGACCGTTTTAATAGGGACACGAGCTGAGTTGTCAAGTATTTAGAACTGGAACAAGTACAGTTCATAATGAGACTTTAGTAGTGAAATTTGTATTCAGTTATAGAAGATCGTAGTCACTGATCAATTATGCAAACGATTTCTTATGAATGAATAGTGACGCCAAAGGAAAATAGTTAGAGTATTGAACACTCAGTATGAAATATTCAAGCTGCATTTTCGAACAGTCGATTGGCAATGGCATGTAGTACAAATGAACTATGCAGCCCAGTGGGATTGGAGAAAATTCGTTTCACTTGGGTAGACGCTTCTTCGACTGTCATTGCATCCACATTCAGAGAATGGCACACTGTTCAGCGAAGTGCGCGCGTGTGTGTGTGTTCGTGAAGATATAATTTCCAATTGGCAATTGACTTAAAAGTATCCATTCAGCATTCAGTTAAATAAGAAAACAATACTAACACAAAATAAAGGACAATTTTGGCAGAGAATTGTGAAAAAATGTACACGGCTTAGCACCCAAATCCGATCGCCTTGTTTCTTTGTAGTCTCAATACAGCTTACTTTGACTTGATCACATCTCAAACGAGAGATCGGTTAGGAAAAATTGAACTTTTACGTACGATAAGCAAACAATTTCAGCTGGTAGTGGGTCGGAAAAAATATTTTGAATATGAATGTAAGAAGCGGTAAACTGCGACAAAACCGCGGGTGATAAACAAGTAGTCAAACTAATACGAAAGCCTCAGTATGGTCGGGGGTGGTTATCTAGGGTTGAGACAAGTCACACTTCCGTTGCACCTCTCAAAATGCTCGAGTACAACCTATAGTCTCACTTAGCCTCTGCTGAGTAAGCCCTACTCACTGCAGAGGTACTTTCCCACCAAAGTGGGACGACGAAGAGCCGACATCCGGGGCTATAACCGGGTTGGTGGACAAATGGTAGTTCACCTAGGGGAGTTGAATAAAAGCTGATTTCGACCCAACCAAGTGGAGGCGTACGAATCACACATTCCTAGTCGGTTGTGACAGTGGTCACCGGCTCCATTGGGCATGGAGGTGTTTTGGGCTCCTTGGAAGTCTGACCCCGCGCAAAGACCGTTTGATCCGATGAACGAGACACCGGCCCTTAATGGATTACGGTTTTCTCTCAACAACTCACTGCATTATGTGTCAGGCTTTGGCTGCCGAAAGCTCCGGTTTCAAACGAATTCCACAAGAACATTTACCTGCCCTGGCCTGGGTAACCGGGCAGTAGATGAGTCTAAATGAACTAACCCGGTCAATGGATTGCTACATCAGCAACAAATGCTTAAAGTTTGAAGAAATCTGTGCTTCGAGTTCACGGTATCTGTCAGCAACGGACCTTGTCAACCGCACCATAATTACTGGGAATTAAACCCAGCTTCGGTTAAGGTTTGAAGAACAAAAGCAAACAATACAATGATCAAATCTTATCACCTCAACTGATTTTACCGAGGTCTTTTGATTCGGAATCAGATTTAGAATGATCTTCGTTTCGTTCCTTACATTCGAATTTGAAGTGCTTTATTACCCGGGAAAGTCGCGCAAGTAAGACAGCAGAGTGGATGATAACCCATGAACGATGCACAGAATGTATTCATTACAAGTAATTTCAGTTCATAATATATTGTAAATGGAAGCTGAAAATGATTTGCAGTGAAATTCCGCGTTTGGGGTGGAAATACTTCGTAGGGATTGTTGGTAGATTGTTTCATCATATGGGGAAAATAACTCTACAATTATTTCTCTCAAAAGCATGTATACGAAGATATTCGAATTGAGGAGATAAAACCAGTAAAAAATCTGATAATAAGCAGTTTACGTTTTAAATAAAACGCTCGCAGCTCGATTCATTGGAGACCAGCTTTAGCGCGAATTCAATGAGACTAATTCAAAGATTCGCGCACGACTCGCTTTCCATGACAACCACGATGACGGCAACAAGGATAACGATAACAACAACAACAACGATTCCGAAACAAAGATCTGTTTGAAGACATTTGAGATCAATGAAAAACGTGCTTGTTTTTGTATTATAATCGATGGGTTATTTTGCCAAACTGTCTGACATGCACACACAACCGGGTATGATAGCTTCGCAGATGTCTGCACCTATTATGAACTGCAAATTTCGATGGTGAATACAATTTTTCCCCGAGAAACAAGCTGTGCCACAGGTGGCTACCTGCTATTTTATCCAAAGTTGGAAATTCGAGTAACAGCTGTTACTGAGGTTCAACCGATGAATAAGTATCCGATAAAGGATATTCTTTGATGGAAAATAAACCAGACTAAGCAAGTCTAGACTGGGTGCTCCCCGTGTGCACACAGAGCTCCCAAGGTGAGTTCTCCTTTAGGTATCCGAAACCAGTTTGCGGCCTACGGAAACAATATGTTTCGAACCAATTCAGGTTCACCCGTTTCATAATCAAAAAGTAACTGTTTCCAATCAATCCGGACTCCGTTAACGCCATCTGTGTGGGTGTGTGTCTGTGCGCTTCCGCACAAACACCTGCCGGTTATTTTTAAATTTACCCCCGTTGTGTTTGTGCTCCTCAGCTCATCAGATGAATATCTCTCTCGCAAAACATTTCCCAGCTACGGTCCACTTTTCGTGGGGTTAGTTCCAAATGCAACCGCGAGTGTATTCTCCGCTACGCTATTGTAATTGATTCACTCTAAAATAGCATATTCATCTCAATGAGCATTGAACGAATTCACAACGAGGGAGAGAAAACGAAGGAGTGGATTGAGTTGCAAACGACTGGTCATCTCCCGAGGGGAACGCGGGCCATATTGTCATATGTGACTCATTGCTCAGCAGATGGATAGATTTTGATTTGTTTTATGGTGAATCATTTCGCACTCATCAGATGAATCATTTGCGGATTTATCGCACAAAGTAGGGTTCGTATGTGAATATCACTTTTCGTTGATTAGAGAAAAGAAAATAGCCGATACACTTACTCTTACGTAGTTGTGTGATGTTTCATGTCACAACACCCTGACAGCCGTGTCAAGTACGCATCGAATGGCGTTCAGACAGTGAATGACATTCAATACTACTTTGAAGAAGGCTATGCGAGCAGAGAATGAAATCAAAATACGCCGCAAAACGCTGTCAATTATCCTGCCGGTTGTGCAAGTTGCAATTGTTTCATTTTGAAGAGTAGCAACACAGCAGTGTTCAACAATGTTTGTAGAAAACACGCCTCGTTCTATTTGCAACTTATCGAGTCCTGCTTCACGTGCTCGTGAAATGATTCATTAAAAATTGATTGGGATTGGTCTGGCGATTTGTCCCTACATTGTTCAACCACGAGTGGTTTCATCATTGATATGAGTAACAAGTACGCAGCAGGAAAACAGATTTAAATCGGTTTTAATAGGCAGTGTTACACACTTTTGAGTAACCTATACGCCTTTGAACGACTGATCCATGCCGCTAAAAACACAGACGGCTAGAAATAGCAAGGTAGGATTAGTAAATAAATGAAATAACGGGTACACGGGTTTCAGGTAGTTGGTCAGATTCTTCCACTCTGTGTTTATGATCATTTTGTTTTCTGTGTTTTGTTACCGCAAAGTTTATTCCGCAAAAAGTCGTGTCCTGAATCCTGCCTAGGGCGCTTGTCAACTTACATCCGAGACTTCATTTATGGTAAGAAATAAGAGACGGGGATTGTGAAAACGACTAGAAGAGTTTTAATAAATGGCTTGTTTTTGATTCAACCGGTATATGGCGGTAGACATTTTAAACATATCTAAGTAGCCGACTGTGTCTACGTTATGAAAGACACTTCTCTAATGGTACAGTAGAAGACGGCCCAGTACCGCCCCATCATTGCTTTAGGAACATTTCCCCGTTCCTAACCGGATAGAAACATTATTCCAGGCAACTGATGACCGTACCACACACAGAATTCAGTCTTTCGGCCAATGGGATTCATTCAGGGATATGACATCACACTGGGTGGTTGTTAACAAACAAATGCCATCAGCAACGGGTGTCAACAAACTACCACTTGATTTTCCCATGCGGACATGACCCATTAATCCCAGAAATGATTGCATACTCTCTCGCCGAAATAATTCAGATAACAGAACGTGTTGTTTATTTAAGCAATCATATATCCGGATACAAAAATAATTGTTTTGAATTAATTTACTCCGTTGAACGACGTGTGTTTATGCGTAGCGCCCACCTCGTTACACGCGTTCGTCGTAACTACCTCTATACACTAAACTTGGTAGGTGGACCCAGTTTTGCTTGGGTGCTGGTGTCTCCTTCATAGTTCCAGGGGTACCGCATTTGTATACTGGACACATCATCGACCGGCTCTATCCTTATTTTTACACTTCTTTGCACATCTCCCTTCCTTTCCAACTTCACTCAAAGTCAAAGTCAAAGTTTTATTATGCGAAATACTTACAAGATGTTGCTTTTCTAGTCCCATAGGATTTGGCACAGATGAATCGGTTCACAGTTCATACAAAGTCAATGAATGTCACAGTTTATCCTTTTTTCGTACGCTTCTACGGATGTTGAAATTTACTAAACATGATTACTTAATCCCATACATTTGAAATACGGAAGACGTTTGGCAGCAACGTCGAAGTCATACTTGAATTGTTTTGCAATTTTAAATTGTATAAACTTAGTCATTCTTCATGTTAGGTCGTTTAAATGGCAATGGTTTTATCATTGACCTCTTGGTATGTTCATATTTAATGGCTTTATTTTTGAGCCTGCCACCTTTTACGGAAAGTAAATATTTGTCTTTCTCTATTGACAACTGAAGGTGATCTCGGGAAAGGCTTGCTTCAGTTTTCTCAAGTGTCGTATTCCGAAAATCACTATCCGGTCTCTTAGTGAACTGGTCAAATTGAGGTGTACTGAGATGCAGTGATTCAAGTCCGAATTGGTTTCCGGGAGCATATGTGGCATGCAACAATTGTCTTATTTGATTTTGAAAAAGCCTAAAGTCCAATATTTGCAACTCCACTGGAAAGTGAAACTGAATGACGTTGTGTCAACTTGATGATGCCAAAGAACAACCGGCTGCATTACAAAACACTTTCAATAACCAAGCGGCCATTATAAACTAATTGAACGTTTTCTGCCCATTTTCTGCCCATTTCTGTGCTGATGCTATCCGGGAAATAAGATTATGTGGGATACCAAATCTCGGGAAATCTCTATGGCTCATGAAAGCGGAAGATTCATTCCCAAAACAATGGGAGAAATGTGTTCAGAATTTGTCATCGTTTGAACTGAATCCGCTCCAACTGCAAGCATTTTGTGTGAGTTTTGCTTTTGTATGGAGCCCAATAAAATCAACAGCATGGAATTGCAGACACAGTTTGCATATCTTTTTGAACAATTGAAAATGTTTAAAGCAACTTCAAAATATGCGGAGTTGGGGATAATAGACAATCTGGTCAATTTAGAGCGATACCGCCAAACGACACCATCGATACAAAAGTCACTTCTCACTCCCGAGCATTTATCCACTTTAAACGAATAAAAGGAAAAGTCTGATTTAGTTATTTTAAATCCTGATAAAGGATCTTGGGCTGTCATGATGCTGATTAACAAAAACCGGTGGAATGCGTACTCAGTGATCCTGGAACCTTCTTACTAGAAAAGACATGTGATGATCCAGAAAGGATGGAGCGGAAAAGTGGATCTGAATTTCAGATTTTAGTGGAGAGGCATTTCATCGACGAGAACACCTCCCGGACTGTGAAGAATAGAGGAACTCACATTCTATAAGACAGGTATGGCACTC
Organism: Echinostoma caproni; assembly: GCA_900618425.1. Taxonomy (NCBI): domain Eukaryota; kingdom Metazoa; phylum Platyhelminthes; class Trematoda; order Plagiorchiida; family Echinostomatidae; genus Echinostoma; species Echinostoma caproni. The sequence continues at coordinate 13,353 of UZAN01041373.1, read as the reverse complement.
AGGTCAATCATATCCATGACGTAATCACCGCAGTACAAAATGGTCAAATGGATGATCAAGCTGTGTGACGTTTTGGACAAGCTGAATAATGAAAACGCACATGGCCTCATTCGATGTCTGATCCCTATTTACTAAAGCAGCAATTGGTGAAGTTACAAAAATCAGTTGCGATTTTATATAGAATTATCAGATCCGAGTGAACCTATCAGTGTCTATCCTTGAGTGTCTGTTACTACTCTGCACATCCAACGTATCTTTCACATTTAAAGGAAACGCGTACAGTCACTTCGATGGGTCGCTATGGGCAGCCCTCTATGCCCAGTCCCGGTAAACCTGTTTATAACACATTTGGAGCAAAAGGTGAATAACATTCTGGTGCGTGCCGTCGTATACGGAAGACACACCGACCACAAGCTTGTTACAACAGAAAGCCCAGAAGAAACCAAGCTAATTTGGATGAACTTGAAAGATTACATCCTAATGTTTGGTTCACAAAGGAATCCGAAGTCAACAACACATTATTTTACCATCAGCATAACGGTAAGAGAAGGTGGAACCAGTGTGCGATCCTTTTACCCAAAAGAAGCCCCGGACAGACTAATATTTACACTTCGAGGTCTTTGCGCCCCAGAATTATAAACATTGGTTTGACGTAAGCTGACAGAACAAGGTGGGTTTGCGCGACAGACAAAAAAACGACAAGAACTACAAAACCTTTTACCCCAAAGTGTTCGGTATTGAGCACAGTCAACTTACAGTTACAATAGAAACGGTCGAGTTAGACCTGACATTCAATTCACAGGTGATGGGGATAGCTGTTTCCTCAAAAGCGACTGAGACGGGCAATCGCAATAACCTATACAGACTTCACCATCAAGTCGTGTATTGGACAACTAGAATACCCACACACCCGGCAAAAGAATGTCCATTTCTGCACACCAACTCTATCAATTTCATTGTGAGTGCAGAAAGAAGAGACAATTACGCAACCCAGTGCCTTATTGCTTTAAGGTCGTTTCTTTTGAAAAAACCGTCTACTTGCAAATTATTAGTAATCGTATTCATTAACCATTTAGTCGGAATGTGCAAATAACGATTGCTATTCGACTTTAGATTACTAGCAAAACTATTTTCATGTGGCAAGCAACTGCACACGTGGTGCCTCCAAGGTATTTGATTAGTGCGCGTGTAAGAGATGCGCAGATATTGCATGATGGCTCAATAACTGTTTTACGTGAATTGAGCTCATTAAAATTTGCAAAGCGGCTGCATCACCCTCGATGCGTTGAAACTCGATAAAATGGATCGCGAATTGGTTGACAAATGAGAACAGTCTCAATGCAGAATTCGGTGACAGTTAACAAACAGAAGGGAAGGGTGCACGAAAATCACCGATCATACAATGATGTTGCATACGACATTCGCCTTTCTGCATCCTATAAAATAACCTGAATGTCGTAATTCGCTTGCTAGAATTTTGAACACGGTCCTCATCCAATTCATGGAAACGTTCTATCCACTATAATTGAAACCACAAATGCCTGTAGGTTTGTAACACTTCATATTTAACCCTTTCCCTGTTTCTTAACTACGTGACAGTGTGATGATGAGTCCAACTGATCAAGAAGAGTATTCTATTCCTGTATGTCGGATGGATGATTAAAATGCAAGCTGAAGTTAAGGCAAAGTGTTCTGCAACAAAAGCATACGAACGTTTACGCCTCGAACCTCTGACCTAGATAGGAATACAGAGTGCTACTTCGAGGAATCCCAACGAAAAAGAAATGTTTCTTGGTACGCTGTTCATAACCTTCACATGGATTCTTTAACAGGTCTTATCTAATCCACAACAACGCTACTGGTTTGATCTCATCAGATCGGAACAAATCTTCTAGATTGAGCTACATTTGCAGTTTCAGTTTGTACAACCAATAACCATGCACTTTGGTGCACCGGTTTTGTTTGCTGTCTTTTGGCTGCCCATTTCTTCGAAGCAGTCGAATAAAGACAAGGAACTTTGAGCGTGGAGTCGAAGAGGAAATGGAGAGTTTCAATGGACTTTGTTTGCATAGGAATTGAGAAGAAGCTCGCGCACAACTTTACGACACTTAGCCATATCACCGAGTATCTTTAACCATTGAATACGATGATGCTAACGTCCTTGTCCAGAGAGATGCAGGGAAGTTGTGCCATATTGTTTTTTGTTTTGAAATTGACGTCGGGAAAGGCTTGCTTCAATAATGAAGTATCTATAGTTATATTCGTGTAGTATCTAGCAGTAACGCTTCGGGAAGACCTCACCCAATAAGAGTATAGTCACGGAGGCACGCCTATATAGCGTATCAGGCCTTCATACCTACCTAATCCGTTTGTGTAATTTTGATTAGTGACACTTGTTATCCGTTGATCCGCGGTCAACATTCCGAATAAAATTGTATGCCATTATGCATAAAACTGCCAAAGATTCATCACATTTCACTATTCTCCGCCGAGCTACACAGACCGATTTGACGATTGAGAGACCCGTTCTCTCACATGTTGGATCTGGAATTAGGTTTTTTATCGAGGACAACTGCATGTCACGCTCCGAAGCCCCTATTTCCCTTGCTAAACCTGCATTGCCGACTAAGAAATGGTTATGATAGCACATTTATGGTACCTGCATTCAACGCATACGTGTTTACTGGTTATTTAGAACAACTCAGATGATTTGAGTATGTGTGAAGGAGCATTCCATCTCCGGGGATAAATAAATTCAGAAATTGCTCATAAAGTTGAAGCAGATTCTTCAAAGCTCATCCTAAATAGGGATCTTTCAGTGTATGATCAAAGTTATATGTTTGTGTGGTGAGTTCATGCAAAACACAGACAAACTCTGATGCATCAGGAAAGAGAGAACAATATGCGACAACGGCCAATCTATTTTACATCGCTGCTGTCTGAGAACTGAGTTTATCAATATCGGACCAGTCGGTGAGTGATTAAACTGTAACTCTAATTTCTGGTTAGAACATTAAAATCGAGACATTTTACGTGTGCCAGATGATGGTAAATTGATATCTCTAATTGGTTACTTTGTTTTCAGTCTACTTGGAGAAAGTCTGGTTGTCTATGAGTTGTCTACAATACACTATTTATTTAAATTGAATGAGAAACGTCAAACTGTAACTGACCATTAAAAAGTAGGTTTTGTTCTTTGCAGCAAACTGCAATTTTTATTGAGAAATGTAAGAACTAGGTTGATTATTTATTGATAGTTCTTAAACGAGAAAATATTTCCGGATTAGAAGATATTCTATAAGTACTGGGAAGACATACAACAGTTTGTGGGTCGTAATAAAGTTTAATAGAACTGAACCGGATCGGGTACCTGACACCGGATGCATTCGTTCGAAGAATCAGAGGCAAAATTCAGCAGGGAATAATATGTGAGAAATTCATATAGGCACTGAAGCAACGGGAACGTGTCCAATCCGTAATTTGAAAGACATGTTTCGGTTTGACTGGTTTTTTTCCAGACAGACGCAGTATGCATCAAAACCGGAATATGGCATTTTCACGGTTAGAAACTCAGAGGTGAGTCGATACTGAGCAACTAAGCTCAGTGTGCAATGCAGTTTGTTCTGTTGATCTACTCTAAGCGGACAAGATAGAAAATAATGTTTTTGCCGTGTCGAGGATGTTAGAACCTCTGCATGTAAAAATACTCAGTTTGAAAAGAAACTGATGATATAATTCAAAATGTTTTTTTCTGAATAAGTGTAACAGGAAAAAGGTTCAATTCACCACCAACCATGAATATAAATTGAAAGGATCTAGACATTTGCGTGGAAACCATAGTACTGAGTACTATGAGAGTACTGAGGGCCAGAACAAACAATGAGGCAAACATATGCGGTAACAGAGTTAAGCAGAAGTTTATGCATCAGAGGCTTTCTGAGTATGAGGATGCGCAACAGAAGCTTAGGAAATTGAACTGAGAAAATGGTGCAGAGATGTGAGTGCAAGAAATTTTGTCAGAAAGGGTTATGACGAAGCATTTCACAGTAGTAACACTTGAGGAATACAATAGATGTTTGAGCGTAAGACCAGATTAATTGTATCTGGTGAAGTACACTTTTTAACCGAAAAGATATGCTGCTTGTATTGGTTAACGTGGGTTGACCCAGCTTGTGTTCCATTAAGAAACGAGACTCTGACTTCAACTGGTAAAATATAGTTAAACGCGGTTAGAAACGAATGTCCATAGTAAAATGTAGATAACAACTGATAATGTGCTGTGAACACGGTGCTTCTCTTTTGCTTCAACTTTTAAGGATGCCCTGAAGGATCCAATAAGTTTAACAAAAGAACACATTCGAACACAAATCAAAAGTTTGATGGGTTTTGGTGCAAGATTGATGCCAAGAAACATAAGTTTTTCCGCTTTGCTGAAAGCTTAGACAGGCGTTCCGCTCAATGTTTGCTTATCAAGAGCTCAAGGGGTAATCAATAGAAATGACTGGTAGCAAAATGTGGAGATTTAGGAAAGGCTGCTTCTTTCAATAGAACCATTGCAATCACCTCAAGATGAGTAGAAGCAACATTCCATGCATAATAGGCGCGAAGTAATTAAGCAGTTCGACAGTAAAAGGATTACATTCAGCAATCCCATCCAGACCGATTTTAGGTGGCCAGATAGCAGACCTCCATTGACCATGAACTTGACAACTCTTTCTTGCTTCAGGTTTACAAACACGGACATTTCTAAATTAGGCCTTACTCGGGAATCGAGTTATCTCAAATATGTAATGCTCCCGGTTCAAATGACTTATACTCATTGTCTTTCAAGGGTGCCGGGTCAACGCTGTAGTTGGTAAATCTCCAGGGTTTATTATGGAAACGTGAACAGGTTCCGAATGAGTTCTGTGGTAGTGCGATTAAACTTCGGATATACAAGATAAGCGGTACACTCAATTGTGAGCACCACAGCGGAAGTTGGTCCACGTATTCTCAAACACTCGTTCTGGCCTTTTAGTCAGTTGACCGTCTGCTGCAAGACAACGGGACACATATGAGTCAGGCTGGTTTCATACATGATCGAACATGATTTCATCATCGGACCAAGTTATGGAACACGCGTTAAATTTACTGACGCAGAGAATTTATTTTTCTTGATGTAAATGGGCCTTTGACTTAATAGATTACGATATGTTCTGATGGTATCTCTCCATGAAGACGCGTTTCACTGCAACCACACGTTTGTTTTATACTAATAAACCGAGCATGAACATGCGAGTCTTTTACATCGGAATTCAACAAAGGGAGCGTTGTTTGTTGAGACAGCTCTCTTTCTCTCTGCATTTAGATTCACTATTTAAAGGGTTGGCCTTTTGTGCGCAGACAGAGTTATCAATGAGTTTCCGGGTCTCACGTAACTCGATCTGAACAAGGCAGGTGTTGTTGTATAGGCAAACAAAGATTTAGGTAGGTTACAGGTGTTTTTGGATGCTTTGACTGTTAATGCAATTAGGTCCGGTTGGAACTTTAATTGGCTAAGATGTCACGGGGTTGGAGTAGTTCTCTCATCAACCTCTCCCCAACCGGAGGAGCAATGACAAAAATAGATTTCTGTGGCCATTCTGGTAGAGCAATCCAACCCATCAGATGAATATCGGATGAGGTTTTGGCAAGCATAAAGAAGATTTCATTGGAGTTCGCCCACTTTTAGACATCTACGGGACCGCCGCGGCATTTGACAATTTGTCACTTGTCGATTACATGCCGCACCAGCGTTGATGCATATTTTAAAGGCACGGCCGTTACGGGATCAAAGCAAGAATAGATTATCGATGATTAAACATCGCCGTTTGTGGCCTGCTTAATAGTTTGATGAGCCAGAGTGACAAGCAATGCGTGGCTTGATCGTAACGAGTTAGCAGCGATTGCGAGGGTGCATTCATTGAAACGTTTACATAACCTACAAAATTCACGATAATTTGAGCCAGTGGTCTGCCGCTAATCAAATAGTCCCCCTTCGTAATGGGTGATCACGGAGACTGGTAATGACAATCTGTGAACACCGCCTTGTTTTTGTACATACGTAACTTTTGAAACAGATACAACTAAAGGAATAGGGAACCTGAATTTTGTGCATTTTTTTCACAGTTCCGAATGATGTCACTATCTCCCTAAGTAGTCAGACAGATGGAGCAACACAATACCAACCCGTCTTCTAGGGTTTTGTTTTCGTTGCAATACGGTCTTCTTGATAGAATTGCATTAAAAAAACAAACAAATGAACATTGAATTTCATTTAGACAAATGAAATTCGGCAGTTACCGTCGTATATGTTAAGCTTTATCAATTATTTTTCTCAAAGAGGATTGGCGGTCTGGATCTTGGAGTTTATATATATATATATATATATATATATATATATATATATATATATGTTAGATACCCTTGGGATGCCCAATTCATGCATTGTAAGTGGTCGTTTATTTTTCAAATGCAGAATCGTAGATAGCTTCAAATTGATCAAATCTTGGTTTATTATTATGGTTTATTTATCAACAAATCTTAACCATCATTTTGTGTTGTTTCCAGATCGTTGAGACATTGTTTCATGCTCAGGTAACTATCGGTCGAGTATTTGCAATTACTCTCAAAGTGTTAGTTGAGGGCCTACTCCTCAGTATTAGATGCGAAACATTTTCAGTAAAACTTCTCGAAGAACACACGCAAATGTTTTGTCTGCTGTCTTCTGCGATTGCTGATTTCACTCAAGTACCTTCTCTCGTTTTCCTGCATGTATTCTCTGTTAGAACAAATTTCCGTAGAAACTCTCCACTCCCTCATTTGGTTTGTGAAGGAATTTGTACATGAAAAAACTAATCAGGTAATCTCTCGTGTAAATAATCATTTATGTAGCGGACGTTTTGTTCACTTTTATGTTTTTTTGATATTCAACTACAACAAATATTCATTCTGTTGCATGATCAGAAATTTAATTTTCTTTACTGAACATAGAATCACGGCAAACATGGACATAAAACGATACAGTTTGCTTCGCGAAAAGGGAGAATAGAAGTGGAACAGAAAGACATTGTGTAAGCAGTACTCGAAATGATAAGGAGCAGCACGATTTTATCACATTGTTTATTTTTATTTATTATTTCTGTAACATTTCCTACACACCGCATAAATGAAGTTTATTTTCAGATAAAGTGGTATTAGATTGAATCGGTTGTTGAAATGCGGGTTATGACAGTGCATGGGAATAGTGTGTCACACAAGCCGGCCTACCAATATTTAGGAGCCATCAATTTCCGAAGGGTTGAGGCGGGAGAAGGGTTTAGTTCGCATAGTATTGCCCAAAATGCAATATCGGAATTTTGAATCAGAGAAAAACGCTGGAATTTCGTGATCACTTCAGTTTTTCGTTTTAATCTAGCGCTATTGAAGACGATATGTCTCCCCGTCCCCTGAGCTGTGATAATCATTAACCATTGGGAAACACTGACGTTTTGCAAAAGCATTAGAAATCCCTGTTTTATTACTTATTGAAAAAAAAATGATTATTTCATTTACCAGTGTATCGGAGGAAATCTTCATATGATTCTCCCATCCATAAATACCTCCGATATTGTACACCAGGAAAACACATTTCCCTCCTGGCAAAGTAATAGGATAGTTGCACATACACTAAAAAGCTTGGTTGACTCCAAATAAGATTCCAGTTTTAGACATCATTGTCATTTCGGGTTTTATTGATTAACTGATTCCACAGAAGTTTCCTTTGTTATTTCCATGTATTTTTTGTTGTACACTGGGTTGTTCCTATAAAGACAAGTGTGATCTCTCAATGGATCTACAAAAGATAATAAATAGATATCTGTTCATATCTTCATTCGTATGGTAATACATTTGTGACACGTATGAACCACAACTAACCTGGCTAAGTGACATTTTTCCTCGAATAGTCAAACGAACACTCCACATCGTGTGTATTAACAAGTTTGGAAATGTATAAGTCTTCGGTGTGGTTGGATACCATTAATTTGATAGAATTTTCCTTAGATGATTCTATCTGGTGACTTGTGTTACACAAAAGCCGGTGTGTGTATGTGTGAATTCAACTCTGGACCTAATCTTCATGCCTCTCTATTTTGCATTTATTTATTTATTTCTACTATTTATCAATCACGTCGAATTTCCCACATTTCCTTACCAACACATAGAAAACATGGTGGCCATAACAACTATTCCGATCATTATAAGACGTATTGCGCTAATCATTACAATCCTTTTTAGGTAAGTTTACTAGCCTGCCCTCATCCTGATACACCCTGAGTGCACGGTACAGACACAACTCCAGTACGCATTTCTGATGAGGTGCAACGGGACCGAAACAGCTATCTGTTAAAATCTTTGTGGATTACCGAACACACGCACAAGCAAGGGTCTCGCGGATTTTAATTCACAGGCTTTGCTTCATTTCCACTGCTGAATTCAGTTATTCAATTTGAGAACCGGATCGGTTTTCGTAATTAGAAGAAGCAATCCGCTGATAATCCGTGGCGAAGTCTATGTAACCTCCACGTAGGCAAGCGGTTGCTATTAAAGAAACAAGATATGTGTTCCAGTAAACAGAAGGTGTGCTATGGTTCACCTATCTGGAGGGTAGTTTATTCGCATTTGTGACGGCCAGCTTTGGACAAAACTATACATGTCGTCAGGTGATTTGGTTTAAATTTCATTAGCACTGTATTAATTTTCGGCCTATTCGCATACCCTGAAAATATCCTGAAAGACCTGTTTCAGCTCCCACAAACCTGTTATTTACCACTGTTCACTTATTTACACGAAGTAAAAAAATAATTCTTGTTAATAATGTATTTTCAGGTACTTGTTTGTTTATCAACCACACACTGATACACTATCGTTTAATAAATTGAGATACCGATATTCCTGGATTGTTCACAAATGCGCAACTGTGTTTGCACCCACAATCTCCATGATCGTGAGATACGTGATCTCGCAGTCTTAAGGCCTTCTTGTTGCTTGTTACTATTCGTAGAACCACCAATAAAAAGAAGCATCCCGATGTGAATTTTATTGATTTATGCTTTGTAAATTTGATTTTTTACTGAAAAAGTAGACTTATGTGAGTGCAATATAGATATGATTTGCTAAGTAAAAATTAATATATAGATACTTTCAAAATTCGTATACAAGTACTGACCCAACTCGTGCAACAGTCTGATTTTCATTACATCTGTTCCTCTGAATGCTTTGTTTTTCAAGCCTCATTCACGGGATTAAAAATGATATTGCCTCAAAACAAAGGCAACAGATGATCTAATACCCACTTATGTCCTTGAACCTATTAGCCACATTCCATTAACACGTACGATTTCGCGATTTTGACGATGGATGATGGTGCATCATTTGTAAAATAACAAAGTCACAGTAGAAAACTTAAGTAGAATTTATGCAGTAGACTGACTCATAGACTTTATACAGGTTTTAAACTTTCATCTCGTCCATGTTCCATTTGCCCTTCTACATTTTTGAGCACTGCAGGTAGTCACTTTAGCATGAAGTCTACCAAGTTGACCGCCAAACAGAATTTGCAAGTTTCCTCCAATACACCACACACCCTTACCACTGACGACCAATGTCGAGGTGGCTAACTTATTCCTGTTTTTCTATTAAATTAAAATCCCGGTTGCAGTGCGGTAATGAAACGAATTTGACATTAAACTTGACGCCTCTAGAAACTGTATAAATGTGAAAAAATAATATTTATTTAGGTTTAAAGGTTTTCCGGTACAAACATCAGGCGTAAAGATATACAAACCGTCATTTGTGAAAAATATGACTTCCTTAAATTCATTTGAAGAGTGGCAGTTACCAAACATTTCCCTTATCATTGCAAGACATTGCGATATCCGGATTGGTGTGTGCAGGAGACCAATAACAAGACACTCGGTATTTATTTTCGTTCTAACTCGCCAGGGATGAATAGTTATTCCTTTGGCAGGTAAAACGAAGTTCATTAGAAAACTAGCTCAGTAAATCAGCTTTTGCAGCACGCTGAATTATTCGTTGGGCACCAGCGACATTTTTTTAAGTTCTTTCAGTATTTTTGATAATGCGTGATTAGTTTATAGTCAGATGATTCATCAATTTGTTTCAATAGTTTCAATAATTTGCTTGTTTAGTGTATATTGAATGAAGGGCTATGAGCAATTTGGAATATGTTTGTTCAACCTAATAAACACTGTCATGGATCGAGAATCATTTATCAAAAAGAATGAATTTCCATGCTGCTTTCCGTAAAATATTTTCGAAATCTCAGCCGGAACTTTCCCACTACTACAAATTTTATCGCAACACTCAACGTCACGCAAATTCAAACGGTGGTAGGAGAGAACTGAAAACATAGATGTCAGAGATGAAATCATAAATAAATACACTTAACCCACAGCCATGAATATACAAGCATATTATTGGAAACTGAAATGTATTTACAAAACGAGAGTGATCTTGCACGAATTTGGTTAACACCTGTAGTGACGCCTTGAGTCGTAAGCTGAATGTTTGTTTCTATCTACACTCTTTCGCGAAATTAGATTCATGCAGTCTTTTCGGCATTACTAGTAGTCGAGGTCTTCATCTTAAGCCTCAATATGTTGGTTCCCGTTGAGGACAACGCCCATTGAGGGCAGTAACAAAATTATCAAAAATCTGGCTTTTTATTAACGGTTCCCGTATACCTGAGTAGTTGTGCGCCCAGAGAGGTAGTCAGTACAGGGAGTATTTGAAATCGCTGTGTACCAGTTGCAATCGTTCCTGGGATCTAAATTACCCAATTCAGTTGCATATAAACTTTATCAAACCCACCTCACCGGAAACGGTATCTCTAAGAATTCTATCGATATCACACATCATGTCTAGAAAAGGTTGAAACAATGGTACAATCCTCCAGACATTTCAGTAATTGAAAATGTTTGTAAAAAACACCTCCAGCAAAAACAATAAATGAAATGATCCAATTATTTAGGTATAGTTGATTTCGCATATGGTTTTGACCAGAGCCTCACTGCCCCCATTTATGAAAGGCACTGCGCGTAGACAACCCAATAATCGTGATAATTACAAATTAGTACAGATTATAATGAGATTAATATTGTTTAAAGACTATCACAATCTGTTTCTCACTGGATTTCATATATGTGCTTCATTTCATTGCGCGCTTACGATTTGCAACGGAGAAGGTTATTGATTTGATCTGACTATCCTTCGGACTTTATGGTCTCGCACAACGATCGGTTCATCCAGTCAGTATGCGTTGGATTGAAAAAGTCCAAAATCAAATGAATCATTTCATGCGGTTTCAAATTCCTAAATGAATTTTTCTCCGTAACTTTCCGCCAGATACAAAAGTCAAAATGATTTATGGTGAAAATTATACCGAAATTCGTAATGAAAGTCAGTTGCCCCGTTTGATATTAGTTTGAAATTATTGATTGCTGTTTTTCATGCATTCTTCTCTATCCGGTGTTTCATAAGTATTCACATGACCATTTTATCTACTATTTACATTTATTTTAGATATACCTTTATTTTAATATTTTGAGTTGAATTTATTTGTTTCATTCCGACAAGAGCAACAAAAAGCTCGACAGAATACGACGGTATTAAAATGGTCCATGAACATTGATTCATAAATCGACTACTGCATTTTAGGTTTTATTAACAAGAAAAATTTCCGTCGATACCGATATCCGTTCGGAATATGAAATTTAGACCGTGCATGGATATTGGAATCAGAGATGCGGGTACGCTGTATACTTTTCGATCGGTTGCTCCAGTCGGTTTACCATTATTGTTTCATCAACATCGTAGCTGAACAAAGAACGCTGGGTCATGAAACAATCGGCGTATGTGACGAACACGATTTAACTGAGCATATTCAGATTCTATCCACAGGGTCTTCGTAAACTGTATTCACATATACAATACCGCACGACTACAAAGGATTGTCCAATTTGTAACAGATTTCCTATGTATTTTGAAAGACGAACGCAGTCCGTATACAACGGTCAGCTGCGTTCCCCTTGAGAGTAAATATAAACAATCCGCTTGTGTTTATCAGGGTTTTACACATTCCTCGCAGTGTTACACAATACAGGCTTTCAAATACCGCCCCGGGGCTTGTAATACAATGTTAGGGTAAACATAACGAATCTGGACAGCGGGGATCGGTAAATCTTGGGTTTGCGTTCAAAGAAGACCGCGTTCACACCCGTACGCGGACTGTGGTGTGCGCTGTTATAGCCGCAATTGCTTTGGGAAAGATTGAACTAGGGTACCACAAGCCGGCTGCTTCCTCCATGCACGGGGTGCTGGCCATATGCATGTGTGATTCGTCAAAGGAATTTATTACCCCGGTTGGAATTCTCATTGAACCCTGACTAAAGATCAGAACATGATTGCTAAATATGATTTTCTGTGCCTAGAAATGTTTATTTTTCCCACTTCTGGACTTTTTCTCTAAAAATCTAAATCCTTTTCCTGGAATGTGGACGATTATTCAAAGTTCATTACAAAACAAAAAAAATAAATTCAGTGGCAGAACGTGATTAGTGTACAATCAGAACTACTTTTGCTTCTACTTATAGAATGCAATAGCGAAATGTTTCCATGCTCAGAAGTATTGGTTACCCCGACCGCTTCATTTAACGAAATATGATGGAAAAGGTACCAAAGGTACACACTAATAGGGTGGAAAAGAAGGACTTGTTCATTAATATTCCTTTTGAGGGTTAAGTTGCTGCTGAAACCCTCATAGGACAACTAAATGGAGCGGTAAGAGCCACATTCAACGCCACGCACCTACTCTGCTCTTTCAAAAGTTCGCCACTGATAACCATGCAGGATAAAGATAAACTACCGATTTTGACCGCTTCAATTATTGTTTACTCGTTCGGGTGCGTTTGTGACGCACTCTATGTCGGTGGTACGGCAGTTATCCATCCGAATGAAAGAACACCATCTGCGCTGGCTGAGTCGAGATGGTTTCGGATCTATCACAAGTGCGATTCTTGCTCACTTGGTGGACACGGGTCATCGTCTTAAACCAAGTGGAGCATTCCGCATTATTCATCACTTCCCCCCGAACCGGTCCAAAGTCAAAGTCAAAGTCAAAGTTTTATTATGGGAATAGCTTACAAGCTGGTGCTTCTCTTGTCCCATAGGATGTTTACATAGATGAATCGTTACACATCAAAAAAGGAGTCACATAGGGATCCGGGTAGAAGACAGAAAATGTAGGCTACAGTGAATCCCGTTTGCCTTTAGTGT
>UZAN01041372.1:42060-59773 GCA_900618425.1 Echinostoma caproni | reverse complement strand
TCATGGATAGAATTGGTCTGAGTGGCACACTTGGCTTGTGGAGTTTCGGTAGGCCATAAAGTTGGGGAGTCTGAGTTCCTCTCGGCTTCAGGTCCCGCGCGGTGTTCCAATCGATGAAATGTCCTTCTAATAGAAACTGAACTTCAGTGGCAATTTTCCGTTCCAGCTCTTTGGGGTCATCACATGCTTTTTCTCGTAAGAACTTGCTGGGGTCATTGAGGATACATTTCATCTTTCGTTGATAATCTGTACGGCCCATCAGGACAGCCCCAGAACCTTTATCATGGTTTAAAATGACCAAATCGGACTTGTCCTTTAATTCCTCTAAGGCGGATAAATGCTCGGGAGTAAGAAGTGACTCTTGTCTCGATGGTGTTATTCGGTATTGACGCTCCAAGTCAACCAGTTTCGCTTTTATCCACGGCTCTGCATCTTTTGAGGTTGCTTTCAGCATTTTCAGTTGTTCGAAAAAATATTCAAACTGTGCCTGCGATTCTTTTAGGCGCAACACAAAAGCGAAGGCTACACGAAAGTGCTTGGAGTTGAAGCTGATTTAGCTCGATAGATGACAGATTCTTAACAAATCTCTCCGGTTCTTTCGGGAATGAATTATTGAAATATTTGGTGAAATATTTCTATCAACTCCACTGTAGCGGGACAAAATTTTAAGGGATCTCGAAAATAAAGTGAAGTATTTTTCTTTCACTCCAGTGATAAAAATCAGGGAGCAGTATAAACAGTGTGGGAGAATGCAGGCACTCACAAATGTAAGAATAATATTGTGGTACGGCCAGTTTCCTGAACCTGTAAGCAAAAAATGACAGTTTTCCAACTATTGTGAAAACGCTGCCGACATGAACAGACCAGGAAAGGTTTTGGGTCAGTGTGACACCAAGTTATTTAGCAGATACATATTTGGGAATATTTTTATTGTTAACGCTAGGATCAGAGAGATTATTAACTAGGGAAAGATAACGGGACCGGTTTCAAGATCAAATGGAACTTCAATGCGCTTATTGATGTTACCTGCACCACAAGTACCGTAGTTCGTTTGACCTCGCGGTTGCCACAGAGAAACAAAGAGGACGAAGCGGCTTGGTTTGGCCCCGGTTGAATAAGAAAAGCCAGAAACGCAGTCGCCCCCCTCACAGAAATCGGGTATCAATCAGAGAATTATAACGAGTCGCTCCGGATGGATCGACCTCCTTACGAGGACGCAAATTAACGACAGCGGAATGGGTGGTAATTAGATTACCGGATCAATTGCTATGTGCAAAAAAGAAACTAATCAAGGTATTCCAGGTTCGTCGGGACTCGGGTTGATCTAAAAATAGGATCTCTACCGCGTGCTGATGACACCAGAAATTGCGGTCAAAAGAAAAACACAGCCAAGATCCATGTGCCCCCGCTCCCCCTTTCTTTCCTCCTCTTACAACTGTTAGTCACAACCTTTCACATTTACGAATTACTTTGCCCAACTTGCTTTCTTGGTACAGATAGACCGGCATTAAAACGTATTTTTTATAGAAACATGTGATCTTGACAATCAAAAGTAAAAGTGAAAAAAAACTGGCCTGCATATTTAATGTTGGCGGTTTACTTTTCAATCACAACGAAAGACAGAATGCTTTGTATGATCAATTGTACTCCTACGGTATAATAATAAAAATAAATTCAAATCAATCATTTTCAATGGGGGTGAATGTTTTGATTAATCCATTTGGTTTCTAATAGCCACCAAACACCATACTGATCTTAGGTGTGGGTTTCACTCCTTGGGAAATCTCTGATTCCCCACTGGTAAAATGCATTCAAATGCAATGGAAATGCTGGTGATGATCAACACCGAGCACTGGACAGTCGTTTCTCCTTGATTGGGACTCGTCAATGGTACATCCTTTTCGTGTCCCTGACAGGACTCGAACGACGAATCTTCGGTTTAGGAGTCCAAACCCTTACCCCTAAGCCAAACGGCCAAAAGAGTTAGCACACTGGGCGAATGGATCAATCACTTTTTAAAGAACTAATTGAAACATTATATCTAAATTGAGTGAGCCATTTACAATTCATTTTTTACTACAAAACCTGCGAAAATTTCACTCTATTGTTCAGTAGGATTCTTTGAAAAAACTTTCAAACTCAACAACGGAAACCTTCTTCTTCAGCCGCCAATGAAAGACAAAAGCTGATGCCGAAGACAGATCTTCGCTGTCTTTAAGCAAAACGGTGAATGCTTTTCTACATTACGTTTCAAACAATTTATGATATGTGACTCCATACAATGGGATCGTACTATTTATTCTCTTGGTCATCTGATAGGTAATAATAACCACAAATAATTAAGATTTGGGGATAGTTTAGCTTGTTTAGCTGTCTCCTCGAAAGGACTAACCTGGGTAGAAACACCAGACAGCTTCACGTCAATGACACTCTCTCTAACTGTATCGACGATTTCAGGTGGATGAATAAGTGACATCGAAAAATGTAGAAAATAAATTAACGAAAAGTCAACCTGATGTATTTTCACCTACCAACATAGCAAAGGTGGAGTAAATTGATTATTTTGCTTGTGTTTTTAGCCAATGAGAGAAGTTACAATGGTACTAGTTATTTTTTAGCCAGTTTCTTTTATTCAAAGCTTTAAACCGTAAAACCTTAAAAACTTAGTGTACGTAGTCGACGAACGCAAAATATACTCTAACAGCGTTTCTGGAACTATATTGCAATACAAAAACGCACAGATTTATCCGCAATTGAATACGTTTTTTCTCTTGCCTATTTACTACACATAAAGCCTTTTCAGATACACATTGAATTAATAATTAATTAATATTTTTAAAACACTTACTAAAAGCGCAAGCGGTTTTCGACACAACTGCATAATACTAATAATTAGCCTCCGAACTGGTGATCAGCAAAGAATTTTCTACTGATTTATAACTGAAATCAATATTATCGGCTGTTTACTTTGACGATGGTAATTAGGTGACGCATAACTGTTGAGAGCTTAGTTGTATGTCGTCTGCTCATGTACAGCTGTCCAAACCACCACGTCTTCGCTTTTTACACAACTAACCCAAAATAACTGTCGAGAGCTTTGGATGTCGTAGAAAAAAGCAGAAAAATTTCCAAAGAAACAGTTACCATAATCGGCTTAAATGTCTCCATAATTTAGCACTTTCGAGTAAATAATGGATCTAGGTTTTAACAATAGTTGTCGCGTGCTGTTTGGCAACAATAATTTTGCTATTTCGATTGCTGTTGTCTTCGATAGTCACCATAATAAGAACAACTAATGTGGTGTTCCATATGGTCAAACTGGTCATTTTGATTTCTCACTACTTGAAGGGNAGAGAGGTTAAGTAATCTGCAAGCCTCGCACAAACTGGATGCGAATCTGATCAACAGTGATGCGCAAATCGATCGAGCATTATCGATTGGTGTTTTACTGCAGCCGCTTGAGGATTAGCTTATGAATTCTACAGCAGCATGATGCGATGAACGTAAGAAATGGTTCACCCGTTGACCGCACATGATCTGTCGGTATCATCGAAGCATGACTCTTCAGGAGGAGTAGGACGAGCACCCACAGACAGACGCATAGGGCACCAGTAAGGTAAACAAATAAGGTATGTCATGGACACTGGGGAGGGGGGGTGGGGGGAGTGTGATCGGGGCACGTTTCATTATCCTCATCCCGCGCTTCGGCAGGAGATTGAGAAGTCTGTGCTACATGGTAGTCATCCAGACGTCGCTGCTGAGCTAGGGAAGCTTGGAAAGCACGAGTTTGGCAATCCCAATCAGATCAACGAGACAACTTATTCGGGCAACTTGAGTTGCAAAAGGTACAAAAATCACGTCCCAAAGTGCGCTTTGTCTACAACGATCCCTGTCGTAGAGCGGTAAAGTCACGGTCAAGTCCGCTGCTCGCGCGAAGACAAAATTTAAGTACACGAACAAAAGAAAGTGAGACCTGTTTGCATCAGCGTATCTCAATGAATGCTCTCAATTTTCGCTAATTTTTTAGTGAAATTTTGGCTATCGAGATTTTGATCGAATTTATATTGCTTTTCTAGACAGATTGCAGATATGGTATAGAGGACACCAACCACCCAGTTGTGCGGTTTATGTATACCAGAATTTTATCCACTGTGGTAAATCCAAGTCTAACTAGCACCAAAGTAACAAACTTTTTTTACCATATTGGTTGATGAAACGTCTTAGGGGAGCAACATTGTGGTCAATTCATCAAATTTACCCGCGAACATCAAGTGCATAATCTGAATACTCCAATGTAAACAATAATCCTGAACCACTGATATGTTTAATCCGATTCTCTGAAAAATTATTTACGCATGTGATATACGAGTACCTACATAGCCATTGGCCTTGCAAAGACTGCCTGCCACGCACAACACAAACACGCACAGTGAATCGAATTTATTCACCACAAGAGTTCTGATATCTACTAAATGTTCGGGGTTTTGAATCCCGAATCGATTCTATCAGAATGTTTCATTTTTATGGTGAACAAATTAAAACATGCAACCCAATGAACTGAGGAATAACTCACGTCTGTGAATTACAGTTTGCTGTTCAGTCCTAGTTAGGCTCTGTCGCGAACTTATGCTTCGGGGACTCGATTAGCGTCTGATTAATTTCGTGAGAACAACAGAAGTTAACAGTTATGTTGTGTCGACTTCCACCAATTTTCCATTTACCGGTCCAGATGGCACAATAGGCTAACAAACTCTACAAACTGTTCCCAATTCGTTGGCTAGAGCCTCTTGATAATTCCTAACATGTTTGGAAGAACTGTTCCGTGCTCCCGCAGATAAATTATGCTCAGTTTAGTTTTGATAAATATGGACTTATTTGCCTCGAAAATATAGTTCCAGGACACAAGTGTATGAATCATCTAGTAAAAGCTTACCAGGTGGGCATGCATGACGAGCGGCGAAAGCCACGAAGCTCGTTGTGCATTTTCAGAGAAATTTTACGGAGTCATTCTGATATTACTAATTGTAGTATACACAAATCTTCTTTCTAAGTAAAATAAAAATAGTCAAAGCAAATCACATGAGCGAAAGTTTTTGTGGCAGGCCAACCTGAGGGATAACCGAGGTATCACTCGGTTTCCTGCGAATTTAGGATTGATTGGCCTACCGATGTGACGTGTCTTGTATGCTATGAAGCTTAAAAAATGGCGATGAAGACTAAATTTTATTTTTTGTCCAAACCATATCTGAACAAAGGACACAAAGCTGCAAAATCGTTTGATATATTTCAAGAATCATTTGTCCGCATCTCATCTGGTGCTTACTGCTCAAAAATTATTTGCTGATCGAGGTACATTCTTGTACAGAAAGAGGTGGGGGCAGAATGAGTCTGAAATATTACCCAGGATGAGACAATGTGCTATCAAGTTCCACCTTTTGCCACGGTATGCGCTTCCATCGTTGGATCGCTGACGTCTCGTCAATTGGTATCCATTGCGAGCTTCTGGCCAGGTAGATAATTCTGATAGATCTATCACGATCGATCGAGTGGCATGTTGCTAACACATTCCTCCTGGGTGATGACGTAGGACTGATGTGCTTTCATGTTGTATTTGATGTGACTGTGTAATACTGATCGTGCTAATCTCACATTGAATCCGTTTAGGGATAGGCTTGGACTTTGGGTTACGTAACTGACACACCGTTCGACTAATGTAGCTGACTCCGCACTCTATTTCATGTGAACAGATAATGTTTGGCTTGTTGAGGAGGAGGAGGAGGAGGAGGAGGGAGAAAATTTTTGAGGGGTTTCCACTTATGCCTGAGTAATGCTGCATTGCAAGACTGGAGGGACAGTAAAGAAAGTGCAAACAATGGCCGAGTGAAGCTGATCGTTTAGCATTCGACCAACGTGTGTTAATTTGTCGAACTGTTTCCGCTGCTAATTATTATTACACAATACAGACCGATACGTAAATCCCTTATGCACCTTTAAAGGTGCAGCGAAATTTTGCCGCAAATCCGCAGTGTAAAGTTTACCATTTTTTCATTCATTCAAATTTCTGTCGATAAACGAATGTTTCAAACCAAAATCACAAAATATATCCGACCAAAATCTGTGATCCATGGAACTCTGCACCCTAATAAGATCATCATAAAATCACATACGTCACACGGCTTCAACTTGTCGCTCAAGGTTTTGAAAGCAAAAGAAGCTGCACTGGTGGAAAGTTGTTTATTTGCTTACAAAGGAAAACAATTACGCTCAGAATGCCTGTCGAAAATATATGACTTTGAGAGAAAGATTCAGAGTGCATCACATGTGACAGTATTCCTAATTTACCCATAGAAACCAGTTTTTATCCATTTTAAGCATGCAACGAGGACATTGTGTTAAAGTGGTCATCTTAACTAATAAATCATCTTGTCCCACTAGGAGCACTAATTATTCATATGTCCATTACTGTTGTCACAGAAATAACCGAATATCATTCCATATTTGAAATATTTCCATTTTACCGTCCCTTACTCGCAAATATCGATGCCACAAACAGTTGATCTCCGCCGCTTGCAAGCCAAAAATCAACCGTAGGTCAGGTGACACCACAAAGTGGTCAGCGTGTTATACAATAATTGAAGATGCAGTTCAGTTTCAGTTTTTTCACCTTAATGGAAAGAAGGCGCAAGACTTGCGTCATCATTTTCATACTCCATCCTGGCACCTCCCGTTCTTCAAACAATTAGTCGGCTAATTCTTTGCAACCACAACCACTCAAATGACTTTAGTGGCGTCTAACCAACTTGTATTTGACATAATGTCGTCTGAGAAATATTTGATTAAAAGCTCCAGTGGTTTCACAATGACATTCATCCTTGATTTGCTGTTTTGAAAATTAAGGTTATGTATTGATAAGTCCCTTCTCATAAAGTCCTGAAATCTGGACATGACATATCGTGTGAAAACTTATTTCTATACCAGTTTTGAAAACGTTTCATTTTTGTTTAATTAATTACGAAGTTACTTAATCAGATTACCAAACTCAAATGAGGACCAAGAACGTGAAGCTATTTTTGATCACTATTACGGTATTAACGGTAATATTAATAACGATAACAATAATTCATGACAGTAACAATATGATTCCGCGTGCAACTGTTACCGAGTCACAATAGACCTTCAGATTATGATATATTCCGTGAAACTGGAATGGAAAAACTATAGTTTATCTTGTACAGATTGAGTTCGAAAATCTCTTTCAGCTGCTACTGATTCTGCGACCGAGCCTACTGTGTCTCATTCCCACTGAGAATAATCTTGCTCCTTACGAGATAAAAATCTGCATGCGTTCGTGACAATCTGACATTCACCTGTGACTCATTTTCACTGTCTCTGTTTCGGATAGATAATGTGCACAGTAGACAGATTGATGAATGAGGTAATACGCTACAGCCTATTCTTAATAAAGTAAACAGGGCATTGCAGTAAAATTGAAACGGTCTGAGTGAATTCCATAAGTCTTCACAGGGGTTGATAAATTTCATTGTTACCGTAGTAGTGTGTGTTAGTACGCTATCTTTGCTGTTTCCATCGATGCTGGGGATGCTGGTGGTGGTGGTGGTGGTGGTGGTGGTGAAGAGGAGCCTAGTGTCATAAACCTGCATCAAACCGTGATTCTTCTTTAATGATCGGTCGACATTTATCGAAAGCGAATGAGGATGGAATCGAGATATACACCTGTATTTGTATATTTAATGCTTAAAGCAAAATATTCTGTTTTAGTAATTGATTAACTTTTGGCTTAGTTACTGTCAACATGATAACATTTTCGCTAAAAACTTCAGATTGCAGTTGGAAGATATTAACAAATGAAAACGTGCGTCTCATTAACGAACGGGTCCAAGAAGCCATATTTGAGCAGATCTCTGATTAATATAATTCGCATCGGCTGAGATACTCGTTCACGTTTTTCATTTGAGGTGGATGTATAGTTCAACGAATCAATAAAGAGGATCTACTGATTGCATCATAGATGAGTTGATGATGCTAACTGAACATGCAAGTAACCAGTAAACGGTTTCGGAAATAATGTACATCTGTTTTAACTCTGTTAAGGATCCCTATCCAGCACATTCATTGAGATTGCGATCCTTTCACTTGATTTAGTTATCAATCCGGCTTGATAACCATTCCCACTGTCTGGATCAGCCACATGTGGACTACCTAACGTAACTTCTGCATGATAACGCTTGTGAAGTAACCGTTGTTGGATGTACCAAGCGGCAATCAACTTTCTGCTCGGCAGGGTCTTACCATAGATGGACAAGAAATGAGTAGCCACCTCGCAGGGAATAATATTTGGTAACTGGTTCAGTTAGCAAACAAAAATGCTTTGGATATTCTCCGTTGATAGTTGCCAGAAAAAGCGAATCAAATGGCGATTTCATCCTTTCGAAGCTATTCACTGATGACTAACATTGCTGTTTCACTGAGCCAACAAATGGATGCACGACATTTTCGCATCGATAAATTAATTTTCACTCACACAACTCTCACTTTACTAGTAACCTTATCGATTGAGAACTATTTATAATAAAACGATCGATGCATGATATGTCCATCACTCCAACTGTGGACTTTGGTTTGACCTTTTAATTCTGAATCAGAAGTTAGAAAATGGGCGGTGGCGTTCAAGCAGTTTTGGTTTTCAGCGTATTGTCCCGGAGGTCCTTAGTTCGAATCCAACAGCAGTCTTTTGGTGGGTCAACGCTCCTCTCTCAAAATCATTTATTTAGTTATATTTTCAATAAACAGAAAATACAGAAAGCAAGCTTTCTCGCGATCACGATAAATTCGGAAGTTTAACCCAGGCATTTCCAAAATCTGGGCACTGGAATCATTTTATGAACTTGGAACACACAAAAATCCCTGAATTGGCTAAACACACAACCAGGCGAGATTGACGATACAGTTATACCGTTGGGTAATCGTGTGTGCAAAATTGACTCCATGGAAATTTGTCAATTACTGAGAACCTCAACAAGCTTGACCGGCATACTTTGAACACTACGGATTTTGGTATAGATTTTAGTTTCTGTTCAATTTTGTCCATTAATATCCATATCGCTTTCAGGTTCATATAATTTTTGTTGGGTTTTCTGGTGGTATTTTTTCTGAATTGATTTAGTTTATCTGGTAAATTATCAATATTGAATTAAATAGGTGCAACACATCTCGATATCTTGAAGACAGAGGGGGTATTCAGTTTCACTGTGTCACTTGTTTCCAAGTGGAAAATTCCCACTGTTGAATTGATCTTAATAAGTCGTGAATTCCGCTGAAGAGAAAGCTATGGCCCAGGCAACTAACCAGTGTTACATTGGTTCCGATAGCTCAAGTCTCACAAAGATCTGGGTATGCTGAACGATGCTGAGAACGAACAAGGAGCTGAAACTGAGTATCGCCGCGCAGTACGAAAGTATTCCAACTGCAACTATTCTGAAAGTGGAAGAAAACTATCATCGCCATATTTTCTATGCAAGAGGCAGGATGTAAAACATATTTAACAACTTTTGTAGAATAAATAAGCATTTTTGCATAATATCTGTTCTCTCCCCCGGAATTCTACCTCCGGCGTAGTTATCAAGATCGTTCAACGCGAAAAGTGCCAGTTGGGAAAATACCAAGAAGAGTTTTTCGCGGGTCATTGTAGTTCAAAGTATTATTACGATTATCCATTTAACCAACCCATTTAGAAAAATAGTGCATGTATCTTAGTCGAGTCACCATCGCTTGAACTTTTTCCATTCAGAATTTCCCACATGGCGCATCGTTCCATAACTGATTCTCCTGTGGTGATTCTCGATCAACACTTAAGCAGCGTCGGATTCAGAATATATCCTTCTCTTGTGCAGGCCCGAAAACCACACGACCGATCGGGTTCACTTGTCGATCGGTCGGATTGTTCAGCCGCAACAAGGGACCTAGTGCTTGCCCAGATAACCGCATCGTGTTTACAGCCGAGAGTCTAGCAGGCCCAGTGAACTTTGACTGTACAGCAGGCGTGCCATCACCACACGGACGAACTGCACATGACAACAAGAGCATCACAAAAATTACAAGACAATATGAAACGATAGACCAATCGCACTATCGTACTATCCGCATAGCAACATAACATCTTAAATTGATATTCGAACATTTCAAATTGATACTCGGACATCTTAAGTTGCAAAATTTCACTGTGGTATGAGAAACATTGTTAAGGATGTTTTGGTAAAGCATTCTTCTAACCGGTTTTCGTAAATGTGCTTTCATGGTCTAACTGCGGGTTTTGGACAGGTGGTTCTTTATTTTGGGGGAAGGAGGGACATCAAGCTTTTTTTTAGAGTAGCAAGCTTGGATTAGCCCATTCGATTGTTCGGAGACAGCAGGTGTCCTTGATGGTCTTGGGTGTGGGTTTCACTCCTTGGGATATCGTTAACTCGCCATAAGTTGAATGCATTTACCTACCATGGAAATGTTTGTGAGTGATTGAGCCATTCGCACAAGGTGATGACCGTCGACTGTGTAGCTCGGGGGTAAGGGTTTGAAGTCTCAACCCGAAGGTTCGCGGTTCGGGTCCTGACAGGGACACAAAAAGTACGCACTGCTGACGAGCCCCAAACAGGACAAAACCGCTGTCTAGTGCTCCTTGTCGGTTATCATAAACATTTCCATCGCGTGTGAAAAGGGATATCAATCTTTCAGTAGATCGCTAAATTGCACTATTGCATAGTAATGAGGCTCTCTTGAAGTTTACAACATTGTGACTGGCACTGAGGTTACCAATCGATCTTCATCGACTGCTCGACCATGGGTGAATCATCGACCGCTCCTTAACAGGCTACTCGGGGAAAGGATATCTAGTAAGCTGACTCCACCTTTAGTGAGAGATAGTTCTAAACAAAGGAACGAACACAGCTCTTGGTCACCAGTCACACTTTTTCGTAAGAAACATTCTGTCCTCACAATCCCAGTAACGCGAATTACCCGATGCATTCTCCAACACACAATCACAGTCACATCTGCGGGTGAGGAGCGTCGACTTTTGTTGGGCTCATCCACACTGACTTTTCTTCTGTACGTTCATATTTTCTTATCATGGTATGCTTTAGTTGACCACATACACATGCATACATGGGCGAAAAATAAGCACACTTCTAACGATTGTCTGTCTTTGCAGCACCAATCGTTATTTACCTGTAGGACTGCATATGTATCGGGTAAGAAGCGAATGAATTCACATAGAAGATATATTAAATCGTGGAAGATTCCGTAAATATATCAAAAGACAAACAATATAGCGGACCAGTTTGTTTTCATAACTTCGTTTTCGGGCATTTACAGTTGTGTGTTGTTATATAAAACAGAAGTAAACGTCATTGGTTCGTTAGGTTAAATCGGAAAGAGCAGCAATGTCTGTCCAGTTCTCCAGGGGCTTTAGAGAAAGAAAGGAGGACCTAGTTAAATTCTGGAAATATTATGTCAGTTTTACCCGGATAAAGGCTGTCAGGTTTGACATTCTTTGACAGAAAACCTGTCATTTGAGACGTAAAATATTTTCATGATTGATGTTTGTCTAAGCTGTTTCCTGAAGTTATTCTGACAAATTTTTGATTATCGTTTCGGCTCAATCCGAGATTATAAGTTATCTTATGACACTGTATAGCAGTTTACAGTTGTTAGAGGCAATACAGCAGTTTGTTTCCACCAATACTACTATTACAATCATGTTGTCGGTAATGTTGAAAATCCAAGCACGACACAGGATATCTATGTGTTGCGCAGTCAATTGAACTGAGTGGCGGTTCATTTTTTCCATTATTATTTACCCACTGCATTCATCTACGTGTAAATACTACCCGTCAGTTGTATTTCATAATGCTCGTCTGACTATCTTCAGATAGATTTATTTTAGGTTTGCATGAATCGATTGCCATTTTTCTTACTTGGGTACTTTAGATCTTTGAGGAAAGAACAGTATCTGGTGGTCGTTCGACAGGTATTCGTTGTATGGGCTTGCGCGGCTATCGTAAACCACTCTATTCAACGGTGCAGTGGAGTTTTAGATTCCCAGTTTACAAGCGTCCAGCGAGTCTCTGAATGCGTAAATTTGGGCCTTAGTCCGGCAGCATGCACATATGATGTTCCGTGCTCGAGCTCCAGCGTTGAATTAAGTTTCCATGAGTGCGTGCTCCTGTTACCTTTAGTTAATAGCGGTTTTAATTCTTACATCTACATTGAGCATAACTAGTCCTTTTGTAAATTTCAATAGCATACCAAGAACACGACTAACCAGACAGTGTGTTATGCAAATTGATATACAGTACAATACAATAAGTAATCTCAGGATATTTATTTTCAACGCAAATGTTGTGTACTGAGAGACAGAGAGCATGGTAAAGGGGTTGGTTCTTTGTGAGACTCGTTGGTTGTGTATACAATTCTTATACACGCTGTCGGGACAACGATCGCAACCGGTCTGGTTACATGAGCCACCATCATCTATGTTCGAACCACGCAGTCAGAATTCAACTAGTTTGGAGTATGCCTAAAGCAATAAATAATCTGGATGATACAAGTTTACAGATTACAAGAACAATCCGCAACCTGTTGTGTCTGTGATTCCACTAATCTGCCAGCAATACCTACTTTGTCTAAGTATTAAACGACTTAACCCATTCATGGCAGACACAAAGACACCACATGAGATTATGTAAGCTGTGATAGATTCTCTCGTCCATCTCACCCGAACAATTTGCACTGGACTAATTTAGTCACTTTTCATTAGATCAACTGCTTTTTTATCAGCAGCCTGCACATTCCCCTGAGTAGAACCAAACCAAGATTAGTCGTCATACTCCCCAAACCGAACAACAGTTTTTACAGAACACGTTTGACAGTGCGTGTTAAATTGTGGTTAAATACAATCTGCAGGTTTCTTTTTCCATGGGATACCGCTAAATTATAAAGTTCAGCGGCTCACAATAAAAGATGTCTAAGAAAACTCTTGCACTCAAGCGTTCGAGAATGAAGGCGAGTGAGAGAGGAGAATTCTCCGTGTGTATTGAATATAGACAAGATACAAAAATGTATACTTCGAGACCAGATTATGAGTCCAGTTTCACGGTACCTCAATCCGGACAGTGAAAATCAGCTGTGAACCACATTTGGTCTCCACTGCGGCAATCGCTGATTTTCACTGTGTGCCATCTGAATCTAATCCGGACTTGTATCCGTAATTCACGATTCGTATCTGAACGTCAGGCAGACCGCTTATCTTCGAACACATCAAATACCGGATATTAACTACCTTCTTTTATTGCGGTTACACATCCCACCATATATGTGCGTGTGCCAAATCCGTGCGCTCGCACACACACACACACACACACACACACACACAAGCTCAAACGCGCACAAGTACGTATACGTACACTGCTGTAGTAGTACGGAATCTAATTGTCCCTAACTCGCGGTTCACAAGGCGTTATCAAATCCTATTTTTTAACGTGCTTTTGTGTATGCCCCCGCGCATGTGAGCTCTACCAGTGATGCTACATCTGTCCCCAAAACGGACATATGTCAATCAAGGCGGATGCTTCTGCCTCTCTCTCTCTCTCTTGCGCGCGCGTGTTTTCCCTCACCCGGTACCGTTTCCCTGCTCTCTTTCTCCACTTCGTTCATTTTAGTTGGCTTGCTCTTCCCAGTCTCAAGACGATGGCGACAAGCTTGTGTGTACAGTAAGCTCACAACTGTCAATCTTGCTCTGACAGACCTAGAGGACAGGAAAACAGGTGTTGGTGGTGGTGGTGATGATGATGATGATGATGATGATGATGATGATGATGACGGCGGTCAGTGTTGGTGGTATAAATGCAGTCGTAAGTGTTATTGAAGAGTGGGTGTTTTATGAGTGACGATGGGAACAATTCCACAATACAAGCTTACAGTGATGGTGATGCAGCTTTTGATGCTGATGGTGTTGGTCAATGTGAATCCGATATTAGTGGGTGGCTTTCGGAGGAGGTTTATGAGGTTGGCCAAATATCCGTACCCTCTCCGTCAGTCACCGACCGTGCATCTGCATCGTCCGCATCGTCATCGTTAAAACCATCATCACTGTCCCCTTCGAACCGGACAACTGTGCCAATCCGTCTGTGTCCTGGTTTCGCACACCCACAAGACGATAATCCGGGGCGACGAAAGATAAATGTGGAAGTGTGTGTTAAGAAGTGGGGGAGGGGTCAAAAATGGAAAAGTTCCCTCGATCCAGCCCTCTGAACGCGACATCGGTCCTATCTGTCATTTTGCTGTCGGTCAAAAAGGATGGCGCTTGTGCAATAACTGTCTATCTCCGTATATTATGAATGTACACGAACTGCAAGAGGTTCCTTTTACGTCCTCATACCCCCACCCCCACCCCACTGCACAAAACCCATGCACACAACTCTCTTTGAACTGCCACACATTCACCCAACCATCCCATCCGGTTCTCTCATCACCACACTCCACATCCAACGGGGTGGAAGGGGACTGGGACAACCAAAAATGGCAATAAAACTCACATTCTAACCTGAATTAACATGGTCCAGATAAACTTACTTCTTCAAACGAGTCATTACAACTGCAAGTAGTAACTGTGTGCTGCGCTGCAATATAAACTGACACACACACACACATCGAAGCAGACTACCTTCCCCGCAAAGTAGTGATATGGGAATAATTTGATTGTCACATGTGATCCTCAGGGTCAATGCGTGATACACACAATGACCGACTGATAAGCGCCACGGGGCAAGTCGAAGAGAATAACTAGTCAAAATGGCCGACTGCAACCTGTTAACGTTAATATGGTGAAACGAAGAAAATCGTGCACAAGAGGGCAAATGTGTCTGTCCGTATTCCAGTTCATTGGAACTATCTACGTAAACCCCGGGTTCGGAAATTCCCTACACCACTAAAGTTAGCGCGTCCGTACGACCCTGAATCAGCATAGTGCGCTGTGTAGCAACAGTCAAATCGCACGAACGGTTTTGAATAGGAAAACTGTTCGGTCATCTTTTTTTCTCTTTGAGCATTCAATTCACCTAACGGTTGAAAAAGTTGATGAGAAAGTACCAATTCCTGTTAGTAACCGGAGTAATCCAGCGATCTTGAATGATCTTGAACGCTTTGTTTGAATTCAAATGGATGCCCGAGAAGAGTCAGTAGTTTCGTCCCCTCAGCATATGCCACACTTAGTTCATGGATTTCGCCAAGTTTCTACGAGTTTGTAGGGGAATTAAATGTTCAATTTCCCTGTTTCTGCTCTATTGCTAAACACTAAATCGTAAATCGTATCGAATCGCGCGTTTGTGTTCTACCCTAACTGTCTGTGATTTACCGACAAACCCTTTTTGCAGGTTGGGTGCCGACGTGAGGTATAATCTAAAACGAATTAGACCACTGGTTGCTTAGATTGTGAGGTCCCGAGACGTCAGTGGAGTCGATGGATTTGCGTTCACGAGCATACTCGACAAAGATGGAAAAACCGTTGAATAATCACCTTGTTGGTTCGAATCGTCTTTCTTTGGCTGTTTACATCATAATTCTCTATGTAAACCAGTGGGCATTTCCCGGCAGTTCGTTTCCTAGGATTCATACCTCATAACGAACTGTACTATGAAAATCAACAACTAATAGAGAGAGAAACTGTAAAAAATAAATCAGTTTCTTGGAAACTGTTTTTCGACTTCTAATTGCTGATGGAAAATGCAAGATAGCACAATTATTTAAAACATCGAGTCCCACTTCATCAGTACAGAAAGAAGACAAATGTCGCGAAATGTTAAAATTTCGTTTACTCTTCTCAATCGCTGCCTTAGAACAAGCAGGCAGATTATTATTTATTGCTCTAGCTCTGACTGAATTCAGCTAGTCTGATTGAGATCATTGTGAGGCTATTGTGACGGAGCTCAACGACTCCATACTCTCAATTTTTTATTTATTCATCTATATTTGAAGCCGGAGGAGAATTGCAAATTTTATGATGATTGGCGAAGGGACCTCTTTTGAGACTCTGCAACATAACAGTTTCTTTAGTTTTATATTTATGTTTGTGGCATTCATTTCGGGAGAGAGGTAGATATTTTGTCTTACTGCTAATATTTCACAATATGTATGACAAAATCCATTATTGAATATCAAATAAAACGGAGTAAAAGGTATTCCATCAAAGTGTTGGAAGAGGAAACCCGGATAAACTCTTTTCAAAGGGTTTACGCCATGCAGTGATGCAATCCTTCGGGTTACGATTATTGCACATCATTATGCATTACCCCAAGTAAATGTGACACTAGTCAACATCCACTCGGTCGAATTATCATTTACATTTCCCATGGAATAGGTGCAGCATATTATTCCAAAAATCCCTAAATCATCGAGAAGCTGATTAGACCGTTAGTTACACCGTGACTTATCAATTTTCCCGACCAATTCGTACATCATTAACCAGGATTGGCTCTAGTCTAGTACAATTACATTAGCAGGAAATACCAGTTACATTGGGAGTTGAAGAGGAACATTAAATATCACGATAACAGTGAATAACCACTTCTTATTGTTTCTGTTGGTCTTGTTACATATGAGAACCATCTGATCTTGTTTTCAATTTTGAGCTCATTAAGATTATCTACAATTATAATAAATACGTGTAGCGCCTTCGTGGCCAAGCGATTAAAAAGCGCACTACATTCGCGTCCTATGTTTTTTACTGCTCTTTCGTGTCATCTCGAACCCATCCACTCCACTCTACTCCACCCCCTCCCCTCTAAAGTACCTACCTCGTATATTAGTGGAACAGAAAACATCACAAAAAGAGACTGCCGATTAATCGGTAGGAAAAATGAGAGTACGAATGGACCACCATTAAAAAAGGAAAAAGTTATGTGCATATTATGAAAACGAGTGTGTATGTGCGCGTGAAGAAAAACATTCATATTATTAATCAAGTATTGTCATGATCTATGGTAGTGAAGTGTATGATAATGCGTGGTGAAAACTGTTTCCTCGCAAGTAGGGTATCTGATACACCAACAGTGTTTGTGCACCTCTGCCGATAACATTTTTATGTATTTATATATATTATAAATGTACGTCAACGTGTGTGTGGGGGGGGCATGTTTGTACACACAAAACCGATGCATTTTCATATATGCCGGCGGCAAACAAGTTTGTGGTTGCCTAAGTGTGCGCGTACGTTCAAAATTTTTCTATCTCGCGGAACTATTTCAAAGTGCTCGAAGTTCGTGTATTGGTGTGTGTGCGTGTTTGTGTGTGTGAACACGTGCGTACATATAATTGTAAGTGTAGATTAATGTGGGATTGGGGAAAAAGTTTGCAATGGCCCAAAAGAATGGACTTCAAACTAACTGTAATTCAATTTTAACCGAAAGGAGAAACCAATTTCAGTCCGCCCCGAGGTTTGTTTGCAAAGCTATTCCACGCCCTAAATAATGGTATCTGACTCTATGGTAAAGAGTACCTTTGAGGGGAGATAGACGGCAGGGGTGGGCGGTTAGGTGAAACAGATATATTGGTGAATTAGACTCGCTTATGTGCGACTATGCGCACAAATGTACTGTCGACTGACTCTACCCAAGCTGATTAACAGTGGTGACGGTCCACAAGTTTT
>UZAN01041372.1:5006-38364 GCA_900618425.1 Echinostoma caproni | reverse complement strand
AGCCAATTCCAAGGTAAATTCGCCAGTGATTTGGCCTCTATTTCTGTAATTTCTCATGTTCTGAACGAACACCACTTAATATTGACTGAAGACGAATTGACTTCTCGACGGCCGAATCTTGACTAGGCAGAACGTTTCACCTATGGTGCTTTAAACGATTGAGCACCAGTACGTGAGTGCAAGTTTCACGGTGTAGTTCGTTGCTCCGTGACTTGGAACTTAAGAGTACAACAGTGTTGAACGTAAAAAGCAGCCTTATCCTCAACTGGCTATGAAATCGCAGCGCTGAGGAATGTTATCGTATTGTGAACACCCATGTGTAGCCAATACCATCAGTAATTGAGAACTGTTTTCCACATGCTGTTAAGCCTGCTTTCCGAAGCGTACAAATTGTTTGTGAGTTCAGAACAGCCCACATAGGAAGAACATTCAGTAAAAGAAAACAGCGTAGCGAGCAAAGTGGCTTTCGGTGGCTCTTCAACTTGCCAATACATCACACTTTACATAGCGTCGTACTTGATAAAAGGACAACAAAACATTAAACAAATGAGTCATTGAAAATAAGCTTGTCCGCTAAACTGGGGTTTCTTTCGATGTGTACCGCTGGTATATTTTCAAAATGAAAGTATTCACTAAACTCCAACCTTATTGGGCATTTGTGTGGTAAGATGCGGAAGGACGAAGCGGTAACTGGTCTGGATAGATCGAGAAGTTCCATTGCGCTTGTTCGCCGAGCTCGGCAATTTGTTCTCAAACGTTTCATCACCAGCCTAGGTGACATCATCAGTGCTTGTGAAGTGGCAGTGTTCTGCCTTTTCCCTGTTCGTTTATGTGTTCCCCTCCACCGACTATTTTCGTCTCCTGTTCTGACGGTGTTCGACTCGGTTCGTCGTTGAACCTGTGCGAGGGGTTGAGGGTGGGAGGGGAGGAAGTTGTCCTTTTGTCCTGATCGCGGTTTCTGTCCGTTCTCAGGTCACGACCTGACCTTTTTTGTTGCCTCATTTGGTTCATGAGTTGCATTGGCCTGTACACGTGATCCAGTTCCACGTGCCTGTTTATTGAGTTGATTGAAGAGTGCCAGGACTCGAGGAATTCTCTAGCGTGTTTTGACGAGGTTTGGTCGATAATTCTCACTGATTCGAAGTCAAGTTAATGTCCTTCTTGATCTTCGTGGAGGGAAATCAACGATAGTGGGTCATGTCTCCTGATTGCCGATTGGTGTTCACGGATCCTTGTTGACAGTTTTCTCCCAGTTTGTCCGATATAGTATTTTGAACAGTTCTTGCAGTTTATTTTGTAGATGACACTGCTTTTGTCCTTCTCCATTGTTCTCTCCTTTGGTTTTGATAGAAGTCCCCTTAGACAGGCGATCGGTTTGTGGGCGACTTGGATTCCGTATGATCTTAGCAGTCTTTCTGTCATTTCCGAAACGTCCTTGATGTACGGCAGTGTCCTTCTTGTTCTCGATTATCCGTCTGTTGTTTTCTTTGCTTTTGAGCCAGGGTTCTTTTGATGAAGTTGCGGGGGTAACCATTGCGAGCAAAGACTTTGAGGAGGTTTGTTTCTTCTTTCTTCTTGTGTATGTCAGTGCTGAAGTGCGTTCGGATTCTCCCGAACAGGGTTCTAACACAGCATCTTTTGTGTCTGTGTGGAGGATTACTTTTGAAGTTTAGGATTTGATCCGTTTTCCTGATGGCGTTCTGATAATCAAGATGTTCAAAAATTCCAGTTGTTTATCCTTTTTGGTCTCCATCGTGAATTCGATGCCGTTGAATGTGACAATGATAATGTTATATGTTCGTTCTAGTTTTTTCTAGATTTGATCCGTATTTGTTGCCTTGCGTTAGACCCTGATCTTCATTTTTCCTGATGGCGTTCTGATGATCAAGACGTCCAAAAATTTCACTCGTTTATCCTTCGTCTCTATTGTGAACCCGATGCCATTGAGTGTGTTATTGATAATGTTGTGTGTTCTTTGTAGTTCTAACTGTTGTGGCCTACAACTGACTGATTTGTGTTCATACATGACCATGGCCAAATTGATTGATCGATCGATCGGTTGATCGATTGACGGACTGTGTGAATGCTGACGGCATTCGCATGTACTGTGACGTGTGAGCCAAACTCTGCCTGCCTGCCTGCCTGCCTTCCTACAAGCTGATCGTTCCTAGTTGTTCCCCGGTTTGTGTACCGGCTAAATATTTGCTATTTATAACAAACTTACGGCTTACTTCGTTGTGTGCTCATTTGCCTACTAAATTTGAGACACAACACGCACTTCGTCAAGATGACAAATGGGCCATCAACGAATCGGAGCCAAGGTTTTGGCATGATTCTTGGTAGTACTATCTTCTCCAGCTTCTGCATTACGGCTTCGGCTATGAATCCAGAAATTGGTGTTCCTTTCAGCAGTTCGTAGATTTCACCCTCGAATTTGAAGTACATCTGTAGGCATAGTTCCATGAGTTCGCAAATACAATTAGTTCCGTTGGTGGGTTTGGAAGATGGTCACTTATCAGTTCCCGCAACATGGATCTTGCTAGGTCGAGGTCGTGCGAAGTGAACAAAGCGGTGACGTCGAACGAGACCATTATTTCGTCTTCTTGGATGTTGCCAGTTTTTAGCTTGTCCAGGAACTGTCTTGGGTTCATGACGCTATACTCGTGCCCATCTATGAGCGGCTTCAGTCGTTTCCATAATTCTTTTGCCAACTTGTACGTGGCTGTTCCTGGAAGGGAGATGATCGGCCTCAGGGGAATTCCCTCTTTTTGTATCTTCGACAGTTCGTAGAATTGTGCATTAGTGGAGTTTTTGGTTCTCATTCTCCGGTACTCGTTTTGGTTATTTGATGCAGTTCTTTCAGTCATTTCAGTGTGGTATTGATTTTCTTTTCCAATTTTGCGGTGGGGTCCTTGTGGATTGAGTGCTTTGTCCTCGCTGTTTGATAGCATGTTGGGTTTTCCTTCTCACATCATGGCTGGGACGACTGTTTGTCGGATGGTTTTTTACGCATCCTCAGGCATCGTGGACGATTGGAGAGTTTGTTCCCGTTCCTCCAAGTATTCCTTGTTTGTAGCATTTCTGACGTTGAAGTTGAGTCCTTTATTGAGGGTTCGTTTTTCATCCAGTGTGATCACACGATTGGAGAGATTTTGGACCTAGATCGAGAAACTCTAGAGCGTGGGATTGGCTGTCCTTGCCGGTTCACATATCAATGGATTTAAAGTGTGAAACGACAAATTGGTGAGCTAATTGCAACAAAAGGAAGCGTTGTCAAGTATTATCAGTTATCATTAGTTATTATTATCATTTCGTTTAATCAAGCTAGATATGTATTACCATGACATTATGCTCCTTGCTTTTACTTTCACATCGCTCAAGCTTATTCCGAACCAGTTTGATGTGACTTCCGGGACAGGCAGAGGAGCATTTGTACTCGCCCTAGTTTTAAATCATATTCCGTGATAAACGACCGGGTACACGTCTTTCCCAAATCCCTGATAGCTTTATTGGAGTCCGCCTTCTAAGGTTGATCACTTGAGTGGACTGAGTTGATGAAATGCTACTACTGCGACAAAGGGCAATTGGTTATTTTACGGAAAAATTCTCACTCGAGAAGAGCTATGAATGAAACTATTCTGATCACCCTAATTTCTGTTGATCCAAACAGGACGTGTTCAACGTGTTCTCGGTATCCAACTAACAACGCAGCCGGCAATTCGGCTCGGAGTTTTAAAATGTTGTGTCTAATCCAATGAGGTCAATTTATCTTACGATGTGGCAATAGATTTGTAATGGTGCGGTATGTAACAACAGAGATGCGATCGGGCTGTCCGTGCAAAAGACATCTTACATCAGCGTGTTGACGGCACCTATGAGGACAATCAATCTCTTGGATTTCTAAAATCAAAGCATTTGGTTCCGCTATAAGTGATACAGTACACACACAGACGGAAACATGAAGGGGCATCCGTAGGAGTTGACTGAAATCTATAGCCATCCCGGGAGTGGACAAGATCCATTCTCGAAAACTGATCTTTCTCTCCATCCCTCGGTTTATTCAGGCAATGTTGATTCGTGAAAGGCCGCTATGTTTTGCTCAGACTTTTGACAAGCGCCAATTATTCATTGCATTCGCATACATTCTACTAAATGATCGATGTACTGACTGCGGTTTTTGCACACAGTTTGTGTGTGTGTGTGTGTGTGTGTACGCCAATGCCCCTCATCGTGAAAACTTGGGATTCTCATACAGTTTGCTGGCTGAAAATGTTGGGATATAGACAAACATCTTACAAGTTCCAAGGAGACGCACACCTCGAATTAACTCGACTTAATTTCTGATCCCTTAGCCTCAGTTGACTCGTTCAACCGTAAACATTAATACCAGTAACATAACTCCCTTACCACTTTCAGTCAATTGCTTCCTCATACCCCCTTCACATCGAGCTCCGACCCACAGGACTCTTTTCGTACTACAATCAGTTAGTGAACGACTAGCTATAGATGCATGAACCAACAGTGAAACGAACAAATGGACAAATAGATTGATGCTTGTTTGGATGAACCCAAGTTTGGATGGATGGATGGATGAACAACGTAGGCGAGTGGGAACAACACTAATGAGAGAGAAACAGGAATGAATGGGTGATTGAATGAAGACAAATTGTAGATCACAAAACTCATCGAAACCACAGTGGCCGGGAGTAGATCTGTCCAGTCCCCGGGTGGCTAACACTACCACCACGTCTGTCAATAAAAATAGGGTCACAACCATGTGTCATTTCAAGATCATTTATATTCATAATGGTCTCCAATAGATGGGTATTTACGTGAAGGTTGTCTGAACAGAAAAAGTACAACCGAAAACAAATGTTTATGAGCCGGATCCCTAAATAAGATTTGGAACAAGCCGAAGCAGCTCCTACTTTGCATAAACTTTGCCTTAAAATCAAATAAGGACGTCGCGGTACGATTGTATACAGACCCAACTCATGTTTTTTCCTCCCTAAACAAGTGCAGATGAAATGAATGAATGCTTAGGTGCGCTGTGACTTTGTGAATTTGACACTTATTACTGTGTCATCAGTAGATGAATAACTCTCATGAATATTCTAAGGGGTTTCCAAGATTTTATTCAATGTAAAATACAGTGACACGTTCAGTCAATTTGTAACCTATCGATATTTGTAAGTGAACAGGTTGACCAATTTAGTTAGTTAAAACCGTCATATCAAGAGAATAATAGCTACTGCAAGGAGATTCAAGAAGTTTAGTGGTTCAAAAATGGAGTGAAAGAGAGCAGGAAACAGACTGCACAAATTTGTCAAGCGATTTTCTCTTCCCTTGACCAGGGCGGTTCGAGAGTATGGATCAACTTTCGTTATGCAACCAGCCCTGGTTCTATGAGTCAAAGGATAAACACCTCTGCAGCCACCAACGTCCGAAACCATATTGTTCTCGATGGGTGTGGTCAGACTCGATAAATGATTGTGAATGATGAGCGCATGCCAACCAAGTGTCCCATTTCCACCAGATGAGCAACGATTGGGCTTGACACAACTCCACCCCACCATATATGAGCCAACGTGGATTGTGATCTTTGATACTTTAAGATAACTGCCTTGTCGTTCTACCCACTTAGGTCGCACCGCAAGTGCACTTCAATTGGTCGACGATTACTGGTCGACGAATTAAGAACCCGATGTAGGCGAACATATGTTTTCGGTGAATTTCTTTTCAAGCCTTTACAATCACATTTATATGAAACAATTTCAATACAGTCAAACAGAAAAAATGGATGAGTCATGTGTTTGGCGATAAGCCCAAGAGAACTCCAAGTGTGCGCTGTTTGGATTACATAACCATAGTCGATACGTCATGGTCGACCGAACAAGCGATTTTCTCTTCCCCTGGCCAGGGGAGTTTGAGAGCTTGAATTAATTTGCTTTGTGCGCACAGCTCAGGCCTCATGAGTCGGATGCTAATCACCTCTGTGATTGTGGCCAAAACCGTATTGCTCTCGAGGTGTGTGAGACTCGATAAAAGATTGTAAATACCGAGCGCATGTCAACCAAGTGACTCGCCTCTACCAGATGAGCGACGATCGAGCATGACACACAGTTCCACTCCCACCCTGTATGAGCCAGAGTGGACTGCCTTTCCGTTCGACCCACATAAGTCGCACCACAGGTGCACTTGAATTGGTAGACAATCATAGATGAGGTCAACATAGACAGTTTATCTTTGCTGTAGCATCGGATGTTTGGTGACTTTGAGAACACGCATTAGCTCAGCGGGATTAAAGTTGAATTTCACTGCGGCGCATAAATATCGAATGAATCTGTCAGCGGTTACATCTCCTTTGAATGTAAGTTTTCTGAAAATAACTTTCTTCTCCGCTTTTACTATAGTTCTTTCGGCTTACTCTGTTCAGTCCAATTACGTTCGATAAACTGCTCAGGATATCCATTTTCTAGTATGGTTCTCCTAGTCAGCAAACTAGTCCTTAAAAGTATCTTATGAACAGGTGGTCCTTTTCCTCTGAAGGAGACAGCGTATGAGGTTTTTTGATAGAGTGGGAGGAAGCTATGTATATGTGTGTACTGATCACTTTATGTTGCATTTCGGTATATCTTCCTCTAGCTAGAATCATCTGGATATCTGGCCCGATGAACATCCAAAAAAGAGAGGCAATAATTCACTTCTGGTTCAGTTGTGAACTTGATTGACTAATGTACTGAGTTCATTTCTGACTCAACCATATGGGGGCTGTCCTTATAGTCAGCCCCTGATGTGTTCGTCATTGTAATATTACTATTCCCTTGGTTCATTATCAAATGGTGTAGAAGATACACTCAAAACAAAATATTGGAAATTTTCTTTGAAATTTTGTCTCCAATTTGGGTGAAAAGATAAATGAATGCGTTATTTTTAACGAGATGCTCTTGTTATCTTCAGGACTAACTCTAGTGCACTGTGTGAATTGGTGCCCTGAACCTCAAATTCATGCTACATATAGGGTCTCACGTCAAAAATGAACCGTATGACTCGTATTAGGGGAATCATAAAAAGTGATTGAGTAGGCTATCGCTCAGAAATACACGCAAATGAGTGACAAAACTAAGCGGTGCGCGTCTCTTAAGGCAGTTCAAACTAAAATTCTGTAATCTTGTGTGTGTGGGAGTGGGGTGGGGGTGGAAGCAAGGGAATTCTGTGAGGTTGTGTGAAAAGAATGAATAGCAGCGATGCAATTTATGATAGAATCTACGAGTGAAAAAAATGGAAATGTCAAGTTTAACCAAGGTAATGGAACGACATCGGTTACAATTTTCCACGAATAACAAAAGTTAATCGCTAACTATACTTCCAAGGAGTATGGTGAAGCACTGTGGGCCGTTGTAACTTTTGCCTACGGTCTTATGTTTGAGGCCCACCCGGCCCCGGAAGTCCTTGATTGGTCGTATATTCCTTCCGCAATCGGTACATTTAACAAATAAAGCAAGTAACCGATCAATAGCGTTCCATTACCCGTGTCAACATGATGATTATCATTAGATTAGCCTTGACAAACAGACTGTAAGTTTGTTTGTGTAGGCCATGCACAATGTTGCACTTAATAGCACTGATCCCGCACAAATTAAATTTC
Source organism: Echinostoma caproni (assembly GCA_900618425.1). Taxonomy (NCBI): domain Eukaryota; kingdom Metazoa; phylum Platyhelminthes; class Trematoda; order Plagiorchiida; family Echinostomatidae; genus Echinostoma; species Echinostoma caproni. The sequence goes on along the minus strand of UZAN01041372.1, from coordinate 30,716 downwards.
ACTCGGTAATCCTAAATGTTTCACCAGTCGACTTCCCCTTCAATGTGTATAATAATTGCGGACATTTTATCTCTGCCGGGATTACAGAATGACACTTACCTGATGTGCTGACTATGATGAACATGTCTAGCACGATGATGCTGAATGCTAAAGATGATGTCCTTTTATCCGGAAAAACTAAAATCGGTAGCCGAATAAAACCAAATCTAGCGTTTCTCTGAAAACAATCAAATGGAACAGAAAAACGGTACGCCTTAGAGATGATGATAAGTCCTAAAACGGACGAAACACTTTTTAAAGAGCTCTTTCTCGTTCATCATCTCGACGAACTCCCTATGGAGCATGGCCCAAACCAGATCAGACCAGACCAGACCAGACCAGACCAATAACAACGCATCTACCCCGGATGTGGATGAATTTTCAGTGAATGGTGCTAGATAACTCCTAATGCACTGTGTTTATTAAACTTGCGAAATATAATTAAATAAAAATAACTCACACGGAGAATGCGCCTCGAGAAGTGACCAGTTTCTATCGTATAGCAAGTGGTATATATCTACGGAATTCCGAGGAATTGTCATTTCTGGTATCCAACGTTACGTTCTCCACCAAATAAATATGAATGATTGGCAATGAATGGGAGGACCATTGGAAGGCATATCAGTCCAAGGTAAAATAACTGAATTTACACATGCCATTCCATAACATGCATGACTTAGTTCGAGGAGAATCAGGGCAACTGGTTTTCTGAAAACAAATAAATAAAGACGGAAACCTGGAGGAAAGTGATGGATGGCTATATTCGGCCGCATGAATAAGAATTTTCTCCTTCTTATTCGAATCTATCATTCCATGTGCCACCGCACATCCTGTTCTCTATAACCTGTACACCGTCACTGTCGACAGAATGTGCCAGGCCACAACCGGTACTGACCAAAATTCACCATTGGAAATTGTCAAACGGAGTATTTACACGGTTTTCGACAACAAATTCCAGGGTACTCGCATTGGGTGTACTAGCGATGGTCTTCTCTCTCTCCTTTCACTCTAAACCAATGTTCATTCCCCCTTCTTTCGCCCCTACCACACGCAGAATTATTTCAAATCTGATGAACAAAACGCGATTCTCTTATCACCTGAGCGAAAAAACAATGTAGTTTTCACACCTCTCATAGCTTTTCGATTTTCTTTAACCACCAGTATACTTCGTTTTCTAACAAACAGGGATGATTCTAGGTGATTTTGATGCCTGTGGCCAAGAGATCCGTGGTCATTTATAGAGGGGGTACAGATAGGGTGACCTTAGATGATGGTACAAGGCGAGTGGGGAAGAACGGGTGACAGCTTTGTGAAGTACGTGTGAGGCATGCGTGTGTTTGTGCATAGGTGAATGGTTCCCTTGGTTGTGTACAGTGTCAACACGCTTGTCAATATGTCAAACAGCGTGGCATGTGCTAATGGGTTTCCACGTTGCTTGTCATTCACTGGATAGAACGAAGCACCTGCTAATCGATTGGTTGGTAGGTTGGTTGTTTGATTGACTAGTCTGTTGGTAGGTTGAATGAATAGACTGTTGTCAGGCTCGGACTGGTCATTGTATTTGAGTGGGTGGGGTCAGAAATGCAACAGGACTGTCACGGTGGAAAAGAAGTATGAATGTGTGTATGTGCATATGCGCTCGCTGTTGTCTGTGTGCAGGCCTTCCGGTATTCCACTACGGATAAGATGGGATTCGAAAGGATTGGCTGACTCATTTGGTCCCCATTCGTGGGGTCTCAATCTGTCCTGCTCCGCCTCCTTCTATCACAAACCCCATGGCCTCCCCTACAACTGGCAATCATGCGTATAACCTGTCATCCTGTACAAGTATCACTGTCAAAGGGACCGTCAGAACGAAGAGTTCTTGACTGAAACAATCATGGGGATAGCTTTGGGTGTGCTGTTCCAAGGTTGAACATGGAACATGGACTGCCATCTATTTCTACGCATCGGTGGCATGAGGATGCACCTGCTTTGTGTAGGATGGAATGTCACTGATAAGGATGTCAAAAGTAATTCCGGTTATCTTTGTACACTTTTGTATCATGTTCAGGCCAGTTAACTATAGGTTAAGCTCTCCGACTCAGTTGTTGTAAGCTGACTGAACTGGGAATCAATCAATATTTTTGAACGCGATTAGCTTGATTTGGCGAATATTTATCGAAATTTCTCAGACTGTGAATCGATACTATAGTTTAGCTGGAAGAGCAACTGAAAACGACGAATATCAGAGTTTGCGTTTATTGACAGCGAATCCACTCGCAACGTTTCCATGTTGAATTTTAGGAAAAGTCTAATAGAAATACGTAAAATAATAATTGTAATTAATCGTCCTTTGCTTCCAATTACATTTTTACAAGGCTTTAAAGACTATTATTTCCTGGAACGAGAAATTTGGGCGTCAATATCAAGAACTAAACTCTATACCTTTTCAAATTCAAGTGGATCTGTTGTAACTTCAAGGGAATTCAACCAATCTCATTCCACGGGAACCTCACAAAACGATCGATTCGTCAGTGGTACACATCGTCCAACTGACCAGGTCTGTCAAAACCCCGTCCAGTCCGAATGAACTACTTTCTCCGTAAACAAACAAAAGTACTTTGCGAGTGTGCTACCGAATTAGCATGAAAGTTTCGGTTGGGTGGATGGGGTTTGACCGTTCTACACCCCCCAAAGACTACCCGGGAACGTTGTCTTTGACTGTTTATCGAATGAGTATAAAACGAGTATAGACGAACCTGGCGTTACAAAGTCTCAAGCTTGGATTAGCCCATTTGATTTTTCAGAAGCACAAGACGTTCTTGATGGTCTTGGGTGTGGGTTTCACTCCTTGGTAGATCCTAAATTCCTCACGAGGTAAATGCATTCAAATGCAATGGAAATATTTGCGGTCAACGACAGATAGCACTGGACAGCCGTTTCGTCCAGTTTGGCACTAGTCAACAGTGCATAAGTTTTGTGTCCCTGACGAGACTCAAATCGCGAACATTCGGGTTGAGACCTCAAACCCTTACCCTTGAGTTACACAGGTCTAATGCTTTTTGTCTGTCATCATAAAAATTTCCATTGAATTTGAACCTGGTATTAATTGACTTCAGTCGACAGTGTAAGGAAGTGAATCACGTCAAGACGGATCGATGAATCGGTCACCATACCCAGGCGTGAACGTAGGCGAGAAAATTGTACAAGTGGGTTTACCCTAGGCCCTCAATAGCCTAAGGAAAAAATCCATGGTGGCCAAGATTCCCTCAAGTAACACCGGTTCCTTTGAACCAAATGTAATTGTCTACATATTTATGGCATTGGAAGGTGCACTTGAAAATATGCGTAACAATGATGCAAGGATCCAGTGAGCGAGTTAATAATATTTTACTTAAATAGCAAAATTAGTTTTTGAGCTCATTCACCAGGTAAAGGAAATTACATCTTTCCCTTGGAATTCACGGAACGACTATCGCATTCTATCCACAATGCCAGTAGAAACAACCTGTTATCTAAAACTTCCCTGTTGGCTATTCAGCTTCGTTGCATAGGTTCTTATCCTTGTTACACTGTCACAAGTTTTAAAAGCCTGATTGCATCTCTGCGATCCTTGAACTCTAACGAATGAAACAGGTGGTGATAACAATGAGGAGCAATTATCCATGATAACTCTGTATTGGGTGCTCCATGAAGTATTAAGCTAATTTAGGTATGTTACCTTAATACCGATCGGCAACTTTGTTCTACGTAAGGAATTTCTGCCTTCACCGACGCATTTATTTTACTAAGTGTCATCCAAATTGCCCCTGAACATTTTCTCTCTTCCGCTTTTCACAAATGCGCTCGGCAGTACTCATCTCCGCCGCTTCATGACTTCTTTTATTCAACCGACATTTTATCAACCTTTTCTCTTATCCTATAATGAACAATCCATTGTAATGACTTGACTCGACTATTGTAGCGTGTATGCTCTTTCTTCGTCCGATACCGCTATACCATTGTATTTGCTCACATCACCACCTTCGGGGCTTCTGCGGTATATTTTTTCATCTGTTCTTGTTAATAACCCAGATGCATTCTCAATTGGATTTTATCCCATATAAGGAGTTCCACTAAAACCTCGCAGAACAATATCATGACCCCATTAAAGCTACTGATAAAATCCGATGGCGTGGAACACCAATTTTTTCTTCCTTTCCTACGAATTTCCCCACCTATAAGAACGAGTGTCTAAGTGCTAGCAACGTTTTCCTGCAGGAAGCACCACACACAAAAATCTACGATATCAGAAAATTACAAAAGCTCTCACACACTGTAAATACCCTTTATGGAGTGGTACCTTGTACGGAAGTTCGCATTGACCCCAGAGGATTTAGGTGAATAATTTTACTGAACTATCGCAATAATCCTCGTCCACAGTCTTGCTTTCAACTCCAAATATGAACTTATTTATTGTATCATGTGCATTTTTCCTATGTGGACCAGTACAACTGGGGTGGCCTCCTGCCTCTGATGTAATCGGAGGGGATAATGTTGTAGGACCCATAAATTTATTCAATAAACGATATCTGTCGATTTAGCGGAATTAACGTGAGCTTTATTAAAGGTTCAGAACGCTTTTCGGCACATGAGCAGTTTACTTCTCGGATGTGAAATTCAATCCTCTTTCTTCAGTTGGGCTCGATGGATGGCACACAGGCAAGCAAGAGATTGAAACCTTGAATTTCCGAGGTTCGTTCTTTCTACAATGCAATCCGCTGAGTGCTGGAAATCTGATCAAATGGGACCATTTCTAAATTAGGTCATATCAAATTTTGCATAAAAGTTTGTACTGTCGTGCTTCTGTGGATTTTTGAAAGCGTACCACATTGTCCTGTATTCCTCCTATTTGGCTTCGTCGAACCAACCGCCTGATAACCCCGTCGTTCATACATTTATGCTACTGTGGATGTCAAAAGCCATTTTCATACTTTAAATATAGACATTCAAATTAAAATGTTAACTGTTCTTGATTGAACGGATACATTTCAATCAAAGTGTGATATTCTATCTTCCTTGAGCAGCCGATGTGCATTGTTGAAGTTTACAATATTCCACTTGATTACTTACATGGTTGACAAAGTTTATTTTCTCTTGTTGAAATCAGATTTCTTCTCTTCTATCTTCTTATTTTTCGAATAAAATCCTGTCGATTTCATAAAGTGCACTGATTAAGTGAACGCTGGTGATATCTTCGTGATGGATTGTGCTTAGCATGATTGTGTCTTCATTTACGATCTTCCAGACTGCATTCTCAGTTGGCCCATATTAAGTTCGCTCAAACTGAAACTTTCCAAATATTTTAATAATGAATAGTACAAGATTCAATGGATAAAATATCTCATAAGAATAGGACTGCTTTCGCGACCCTTTCCATTTATTCTGAAAATTGCCTCCGGTGTCAATGTCGTTGAGCGTAGATGCAATTGACCTGGAAAAAAACTGATGCAGAATCATCGCCATGATACTTTGAGGTAGGCTTGACTCGAATTAACTCTCTGAAGTGCGAGTGAAGCTTGCGCAGCTTAATTTGCAAATTTCGCCTCTAATGCGACAAGTTTGTATTCTACTATTGTTCACCTTCAAATATTTTTTACCATTTCCGTTCATTGTTGATCTAAGATCCCTCCTCTCAAAAATCTGCCATGATTCATTGCACCTTAAATGTACTTGTTAATTAATAATGTCCTTGATCAAACATTTAAGCTCGGAGAGCTTGAGATCCCGCACTATATGCTACTTCAGTTTGTTTTTTCCTGTGTTGTTCAGTGACTGTACTATTCCCATTATTTTCCTATCAGAAAAGCTAAGGACTACACGTTTATCGATGTGCCGCAAGCTGTTCGTTAGAACTTCAGTGTACTAAACATGTAAGCGCCTGTAATCAAGTTTTAAGCAACAACAAGCATTATTTAAACATAAAGACTTCTTTGGGCAGAATCAAATTGAAATTCAATTAGGCAGAATCAAATAACTGTATTTCTATCTACAATAAATTTATCTCGAATGTATGCTCTTTTGAGCACCATTTTTATTATTTTTGTTATACACATTTTGTGTGATGAACAGAAGAAGGGGTCAACAACATAGTCGCCAAGACCTAATGTTCAATGGTGGGAAGCGGCAATCTAAGCCCCAGGAGATTAGGAGGCGAACCACATTAGGGTCCACTTCCCAGTTTGCATTTTATCCCATTATTCAATAATCGGTGACTAAACAAGAAATAGGCTTTCATTGTGATCAGTTTTTTTAATCCACCATATTGTGCTTCACGTGTTTCTGGATGCAATGAGCTGTTACGCACCTGGAAGTTGAACCTAATATGACAAATTTACTGTATAGTTCTGATTCCTCAGATCGATAAAACTACCGTTGTATATGTGGGATTTGTAAACGAATGTCTGGTTTATGAGTAGCCTACTGTTCATGTCTGCCCGTTTCCATTCCGTTGCCTATTACCCCGCCCCCTAGTCATGCAGCTGCAGGGAAGACAAACAAAACAGAACAATAACTTCCGGAATTTATGTATCACTATTTCATTGTTTTTGATCTCGGGTCTCAGTCAACGTGTTTCGTCGTTCCAGCACTGAAGTTCACATTTATCGAAGTACCCTTTTCATAGAGCTAATTTCGCTCCAACGTTCCAACGCTTCGGATTGTTTATTTGACCTGAAAGCGACAAGGCGCCTGTTGGCCTACCGCCTTCCGTTATAATTGATGCGGCGTTTCCATTTGTTCTCCTGTCATTGGGTGTGACAGCCGACCCAGGGTAAACATAATCGTTGGGTAAACTAATAGTAATGCTAATAGTAGGGTCGCACGTGTATAAACATTCAGACAAGTCTACGGTCAAGGTCAAGTGTTGAACAATTCGAGCCGCTGGAAGTACATTGTGATAAGTGTGACCTTGAAAAGTGGCCTACACTCATGTTGGGTAATAAATCGTGAATACGCTCGTGGCCCCTGTGTGCTCTGTTTTCCAATAAGTTTGTAAGCTACTGATCGTCATTCCGAAGCGACCAAGAACATCATTCGACTATTATATATGAGAATTTTCTGTTATCATTTCGTAATTCGCAGTTTTGCGTCCCTATCTAAAAATACCAATTTATAATTTCCATATTTCATCTATGCAACTATTAGAAGTGTGCTACATTTAAACCTGAGCTAAGTTAGATACTGTTAAATTCAACAATATACACATGTCATTTGCGAAACGGGTACTAGTGGGTGCGAGAAAAATTGCCATCAATGAAGAACACCTTCGTCTCTTGCTTGTAGAGCGTGAAGCAGGTTAAGCCTTTAGTAAGTAAAACCACAGTGATATCAGCACCAATGTATGGGGAAATCAGTGAACGAATTTCTTACTCCACACGTACAATTCCATGTGACACTTTGCACTTCCCCCTCCTCCTCCTCCTCCTCCGCCTCAGTTGTTCCCACCGTGGCTATATCGACCCCCTGATGCGTATATTCAGACGTGTCATGATTTTTGCACGTTTTTCAAACAGCGATAGGTTATGCGTGTGAAATGAAAAGTATATCAACGAATGAACAAATGATATGATGCCATAAACACAGTAAAATTTGGTGCTATTTTCTCATTTAATCGTCAATACGTGGAGTTGTTCAACCACAAATGGAGTAGGCTATACACATTCACATTCGACAGCAATCGATCAATCATTGAAGTAGTCAATTCGAGTGAATCTGGCAGCCACTAAACTGCTTCGTTGACCCACACTGAATCTGTGCATAAATTGTGCTACGTGAGTTTTCATTTTCAGGTTTGAATGCAACAAGTAGATGAATGGTAATGGACCTTTGAAAGATTTAAGACATTTTTGTTGAGGCTATCAACAGACAAATCCTGGTTTATGAGGAAGTTCGATAACGGCTTTGGATTGTATGAGCTGGCTACAGTTTGTACTGTTTTGGGCAAAAAAGCAACAAGGTGAGCGGTACATTCAGTAATTTCTTTGTTCGGACTGTCGATTTCAGAACTAACAATCGAAAGTTTTCCTCAGGACACTTGGGTATAGCTGGGTGATACCGAGTAGGTAGAGTGAATTCAACAAGCACTGCTAAGTTACGTTGTGTAACACTTACGCAATCATTGTGTCAGTTTTGGTCCGATAATGGAGGAGTTACGATCAATTTTCGTATAAACCTCACATCCACTCATACAGCTGCAAACAATCGAATCCCGAAAGATTATGAGCGGTTGGAATTAAGTACGTACCGATAAGACGGGATCATTTATCGGCTGAATATACGGTCTTCAATGATACTTCGATGATATCAAACAATTATTTTCCTATTGAATAAAATTTGTCGTAAGTATAGCGAAGAAAAGGCTGACTAACAAACTGTGAAATACTGGGTGCCTGTGATAGCGTTTCCGCGTATCATCATCAGCACGAATTTACGTGTACAGACAGCTGAACTCGAGGCGTCGCAGATAAACCTCAGTGATTGGATGATCCAAGTGCCTAAACAAATTTCAACGACAATGTCACTAGGGTTAAGATGTGGTAACATCGCCCGACACTTGTTTCCTTTTGGTAGTGCTAAAATGCATTCAGCGAACTCAATGTTTAAAATCACTAGGGATAGTCCAATAAGCTGCCAGTGTAGAAAACCCCACCGAAAAATCTCTTGCATGATGCTGGCTGAGAATTCGCAATTGAATAAATGTCAATATGGAATGCCAAGTTTGGCCACTTGAACTCCCAATTTCATTGTGAACAACGGCCTCAAGAGATCACAACACGCATACACACGTCATGCAGCTGTTCATAAAGATTTGACCTTTGAGTGGTGAAGTCAAACGAAATGTATCTTTTCAATTCAATCCATGTGTCAATCTAGCCGATCATATTCCCTTATACACTAGTACATATATTGAGACAGTCTTCTATCCAGAGACAATCGGTATATTGTTTTCCAAATGCCAATCAGTGTTGCAAAGTCAGAGGGATCGATCGGGTGGTGGTTGTGGTGGTGGTGGTGGTGGTGGTGGTGGTGAGGAACTAATGGAACTGCACGTTTTGTGGACATCTATCCAGTCGCCATTCTGCTGTTCGTGAGGTCAACTTAATTGATTCCAGACTTCTCATGGTTCATAGGTTCTCTGAATTGGTAAACCCTTTTCTTCTCACACCGAGATAACGCTATATTGACTGGCGCATCGAGGATTGATATAGGTTTATGATTAAACTTCGTAATTTGATTATCTGGATAACACCTCACAGGAATACACCATTTTGGGGAAAAACATTAGCACTTTCATCCGGAAATGGAGTGTGTAAGCAACGGTTTACGCTTCCAAGGCAATTTACTGAAACCACATGAAAACGGCACAGGGAAGATTACTTCGTTCCAAACAAGAACTATCTTTTTTAACATCCTCAAGGATCAGTCGTCCTACTAGAGATATCTTGGTAAAGTTCTGAATAGGACACATTTGTGAGGCAGCTAAACCTTTCTAATAAGTAGAGGAAGCAGCTGTAACTCCCAGAAGGCTATAAATCATCCACCGATAGGGAAAACCTCAAATAAAAAAATTACCCAGATGGAACTATCATCGAAAACAATGGGTAAGGAATTTTCACATTATTCAACTGGTCAATGTATGCAGTGTCTGCTGAATATTACGAAATGCTTTACATTAAAAAGGACAAAGATTGCCCAGCTTGAAACGAAAGCATTGCTGCTGAAAAGTCGTCGTGTCAGACGCTCGGAGTGGAATTCTGTTACACCTTTTCTTCAATGACCCGATTATAAAGCTCAAAGGAGAGGTTCGAGCTGCTGATTTATGATAACAGAGAGAGAGAGCTAGAATGACTGAAGGTTAAGTCGTCCGGCGCGAATAAACTATTTAGCGAAAAGCTACAGAACTTGACATGGACAAACCTGCATTTTATTATTTTCGCATCATGCTTTTATTCTCACAGTAGTCTTTAAATCTCGGTTTGTCAAGCAAAAAATGTTGCGATGAAAACTTTTGATTCACAAATGACTAGCAGTATGCGAATTCGCATGAACTGTGCCGGGCGATGCATAAATAATCAAAGTATTACTGTGTAAAAGTGATACTAAAGCGGGTTCCCGTTGACTATGAGCAGATTTCAACCTCAAATCGGAAATATTTACACATACGCATACCACGATGGATAAATTATTGTTCTGTCAAAACAATAATGCAACCGATGAGGATAAAAAGCGCCCACGTCCGACATTCAACAAAAATCTAACCTTTAATTTGGAGAGATGATAGAGGATCGTTTCAACTGACTATAACTCACACAATTAAATATACCACAATAAATAAGACTAGATAAATTTGCTTGCCTACTTTATTTCCTTCTTTCTGTCACTGCGAGGAAATAATCCAGGATTCAGCTTTTATCGCGTATACGGGGATAACAGCACAACGGAATTTTTCATACTTACCCATCTTGTTATTAATTATTAGATTCTTTACGAAAGTAACAGAAATCATGTCGTGGTAATATATTAGACGCAGTTTACGGTGACAGTTGGTAGCTGACTAAATAAGAAATAGATGTTCAACGTCTGAAATTTGAAAATATCAGTAGATTCGATGGGATTCGAACTCAAGTACCAACCCTGTCTGAGGTTTGTGTATAGCACAAGCTTTACCAGCTGAAATACGTACGATGCCACGCCGTCAAGGCAGGCAGTATACAAGCTGATTTTTGGATTCCATATGCTTCTGTAAGACAGTTAGCGAGTGAATCCAGTGTGAAAAATTGGTGCTTTCGTTGTGATCTGATAGAGCATACGTTGTACAAAAGCGTAGGCGGCATCCGTTGATAGATTTGAATCCAACCGAGGTTACTGATCTTCTCACAAATCAACTTGAAACTTTTGCGTCATTCCATTATCTACCAAAAAACAAATAAATCTGTTTTTCTCTTCCTGTAAAAAGCTACAACACCACAGTTCCAACAAATTCCCAATCCGATGCTAATATATCAGTGTCAATTTCGACAACTAGTTGACAAGTAAAGGCATAGATGGATCATTCAGAATTCATTGCATAGAAAAAAAACAGTAGAAAAGTCCATTTCCTCCGACCGTTGCCATCATCAAATCCGAAGCTGATTGTCTTTTGTACAAGCCGTACCTCTAGGGACAACCCAAGGAGTAAACGGAAAGATTTCAACACAAATCATACCCTGTAGACAGTCACATAAGTCCTACTGACAGCTAAACCATTTTTGCAATCAATCGGAAGAATGTTGGAACATATAAACCGATTGTCATTGGATAAATTCATGGGCTTCATTTCACGACCTCACTTGGTCAATAATTAAATTACAAAATCACTCTTTATCCACACATCTACTAGTTATCGTGGTTCGTGACTTCAAATTTCACTACCGTCACTCGACTTCCCCCTCCCTAGTTGGATGCTTCACGTTTGTTGCAATCGTCTTATTGAAGATACGTTGTATATTTGTTGTATACGAAAAAAGCAAAAGCATTTTTTTTGAAAAAAAACGAGTTACATAATTAGTTTAGAGTAGCAGGACTAGTTGAAAAAAAACAGGTATTTCATTTCATTACATACAACCTGAAAGATGTATTGTCGTTCAATGACTGATTTGCAACTAACCCTTTAATTGTGAAGCCTATGTGCTGGACCGAATAGTAAATATGAGTGATCCTGAGCGGATGCACAATTCCAGATGATGGTGTATGAACCCTGGTGAATTAGCTTACTGCTGTACTTTCAACAATATGCAAGCATTGATCCAACTCTAGGTGTCATGCCCCGGCAATTCAGAAATATATTTCAGTTTCCAATGTCGTACGTTCACGTCGATGACCATGGGGAATCAAAATATGATGTGATTGCAAAATGCTCCCATAAAATCTATCACCATGTTGAGAAACCGGACAACTGATCTTTAAAAGTCAACTTTGAGGGTAGTTAAATAACCGTTTTATAATGTCACCATTCCCCAATGGGACGAAAACTTCAAGCACTTGCGTGCACACGTTGAACAGGAAATAAATCGTTTAGCGGCGCATAGATCCGGCGTCTTAACCCCTGACTTGTGTAGGTGTCCTTATATTGAAATAAGCACAATTTATCGCGGAATGGAGGAACTTTCTTTAGCAAGACAAAAATTCGGTGAAACAAAACCCATTATATCGAAGAAGTCCTATATAAATATATACATATATACATTTTTATATATCTAAAAAATATACCTATCGAATCCACATTTTCTCTATTAACGATTCTCTACACTACACCTGCATGAATCATTTAGGATATAAGGATATCATCGGGGAGTTGTTGGGACATTGAGACATCATCGAATTTGAAGGAACGAGCATCGTGATGTTATTTGAGTGATTCAGGATCGAAATTTTTCGAACTAGAAATATAACCAACAAAATGAATGCATAATGCCAGTGGATTTACTTACAACTCTTTTTGACTCTGTCTCTCTACCATGGTTATCAAATGAAAAGGAAAATCCTGTAGTGCAAACTCAAAGAGACCACCCACTCCGATAATAGGATGTGATCTGCGCAAGTTCTCTGCAGTCGCTCAGACTAAACTTGAGACTGGAATGGGAGTTGATCTTCCAGTGGTAAGCCACATCCGTCTTGGGGACTATCTACAAAGTTTTGTTGAGATACCTGGTATCCATTCGCACATTCCTGCAACTGTTGAATGTTTTTTTAGCTTCATCACAAATTTCGGCAAACCGAAGAAGTACTATTTCAAAATTTTGGTGCGTGTTTCTTTCCAGCTTTAAGACGGTGAATATGTTGATGAACCTCAGTCATATCTAATGCGGGGTGACCCTTCATAAACATGTATGCGTCAGCATTTCATCCGGATTTTTGTCACCGCGATGAATAATCGCCATAAGTGTTTGTCCAGTTCCAGCTGAAGGGAAAACGACAGTCGTATCGGAATGTGGGTGAACGGGTTAGTCGAGGAACAGATACAGAGTTTGTATGACAGAATGAAGGAGAACGAGTATGAAATATGGAACGAGGAACAGACAATTTTTCTCACACACGTGTCATCTTATCAAGTTTTACTCGACAGATGAGCACGGCAGGGGACAGAGACAGGAGTTTTGGTGACGAACTAGTGCTGCTGCATTATGACATTCAATCGTTAGTCATAAGAACTCTGCTCTTTCGCAATCACTGCTGTCAGTTGGGTTCTGTCAGTGGTGAACACATAAGACAGTTGAATGCAGCAGCGTTGCACACTATCGACAATAATTCACACCAATTTCCACACCAGCCGTGACAACAACAACAACAACACTAAGGAGCGCGTGCAATTTGTACCGATTTTGACATTTTTGCGTGCATGTATCCTAACAGAGAATGACCGCTCTGGATAGAGGTGAACTGTTAACAGGTGTCAAGTTTTTGTAATTGAACAGACTTGTTTTTTTTCACAAGATATTTCTATTTCACCGATTGATGAAGATGAGTAATCGTGAGATGAGTGTCTAACGCACAAATGATTGAAGGCCTATGTGAATTTTGTAACCATTGAAGGTCATTAGCTCATGGAATTCGTCTTGTAATCCATCAATCGACGAACCTTTCAGCTTACGGAGGTGCGTGGACCTTGTGTGACATAGTCTTTAGATGCATCAAGTCGTTGCCATTCAACGCAGTTACGAATGTGGATGTAACGGGTAGTTGCACTGATCCGTGTGACAATCATCGTGCATATGTTCGTGGGAACATGGTATTCATACCTCAAGCTAGAAGAGATGACCGAATATGGAAGGAAAAGGATTTGTCGCAAATGCAGGAGGAATTCGACTCAAACGAGTTGAATCGTTTTACGAAATATTTATTTCTTTGAACTTCTTAGGATAATAGTACTTTCGGATTAAAATTGACCACTACTAGTTCAAGATATCCCGGTATCATTTCAGTGTAGACGTTGTAGTAAGGTATCTCAACTTGACGCCGATGCATCTCAAATTAATACTGGGGGATCTTGAATTGAAAAGATGTGGAGGATATAACAGTGTTGTGAATGGTACCAACGCTGCGTGTACCTTTAGAGTCAGCCCAGTTTTCTTCGAGTTGCAAACCATCATATCTCCCTTCATTTGCCTCATATCAAGACATCATGCGGAAGACTGATGTTTGAAGAAAAACGAACCAAACTGAATACTGTCAGGAAGATCACAGCATGAATGGCAAACGACTGTTCAATGTTTTTTATAAAAGCATTGAGATAGTGAATGAGTGAGTGAGAAAATAAATTTGACAACAAAACTGTCACAGGTGATTAGTGGCGCCACATCCTAAATTGTCATACTATAAGCCCCGAGAAATCCAAGTCTGTATTGATAAACTCTCGTAGCAAACAATCAATCTCACAGTAGGTACTTGGAGGGTTTTGTTGAGGTAGAGCATTTTAGCATTTCTGATGGGTTAGTATTACCATTATTCACATGACTGACAGGCAATAATGATATCTAGTTTTATATATCACGCAGCACAAAACTTTACTTTGTAGTAAATAATAGTTACTGTCGGCTATAATTCATTATTTTCACGGAGAATAACCTCGAAAAATATATTGTCGGGAATATTTTCTTGTCAAGTTCATTCCTGAGACCGGGAAGTAGGTTAGTCCCCTTGTTCGGAGTTCAAATTGTATATCGGGCAAATAACAATAAGATAATCTGTATAACAAACGTGAAGGCCCATAACTTGCTAATGGGTGGAATTCCGCCGGGTTACTCAAATCAAAGCAGGTTAATTTTGTTGAAGAATGTACAACCGGAGCCTTCCACCACCCATAGTCTGACCTGCAAGGCAGCGCAGGTGTGTGTAAAAGGCGGAATCCATTGATAGTTGGTATCAAGTTAATCGGATCCGACGTCCTTGGGACGTGTCAAACGTCCAAAGTGCTCACTAAGCCTCGATGCCTAATTGGGCCTGTGACCAAGGCCACATCTAAGAAGGTGAGCGGCTTGCACAACTCTTCTTGGTTGGTCTAGAATTTAGCCTTTTAGCCAACTACCCCAGACGAACTTACCGTGGCTCACCTACGATTATGTTGGCTTTTCGTACTCTTAATATGGTGAGAAAAGACCTTCGTTGCGTGAAGGTAGTGAACATGTGTCTGCCAACCAGAAGTGTTCCAGTTTGTATTGAAACAGATAGTTTGAATGGTTCATCTCAGATTGAGTTTTCCTCTAAATAGGTAACCCCTGAAATAATCGAATTTTTGGGAATTGGGGAACTGCAACCTTAATGGATTGTGGAAACCACACATCGAGACACTGCAACTGTACACCGTCCTAAATTGATCTTATCCTAGTTTTTCTGATGACAAATTTTTGTGATGAAAAGCAAATAGTCGCGAACATCTGCAGTTTGTTGATGGAAGCCGGTAACCAATGCCCCGAGTCTTGTAGCAGTGAACCACATCGATCCATACTAGGTTAAGTGTGGTTTTGAGCCGGACAACAGCGAAGCTGTCTATTACTCGAATTGGGAGGCGGTAACGAGTTTCGAAACCTCTGACTGTAGGATCCAACGCACGCCGGTGACAACACCTCAACCACCTTGCTACCATCACCTTACAATTTTATTTGAGGTTTCATATATTTTATCATATCATACCAAATTCAATTCACGTTTACTTAAATTAGGATGCTTAGCACTCATAATTGTGAATAAGATCAAGTATAAACAGAACGTCGCTTTCCGAAGCAGCTCTAAATAATTCATCAAATATCGAAACGGTAAGGAGTAATCTCTTGGGGAGAAGAAGAAGCTGCAGCAGTTCGGATAACTTACGATTTTCCTTAGAAAGGTCTTTTTCACATTTTCATCATAACAGACGCCACGCCATGTTTTATTTGAGTCGTAGTTCCGGTGATGCTCAAAAATAATTAAGAAATCAGTTGGAATCAATTAAATGCAAATGGATGTTGAAACGGCTTGCTTTTGTCTTTAAACATATAATGAGTGGAATGTCAGATCAGTTGGTAATATCCAAATAAATTCCCTGAAATTTGCCATTTACCGTTCAAAGCCATTTAAAACCGTACGGTCACAATTTTACCTTACCCGGTACGTGCGTTTTTGTTGTTATATGATAGGAATGGAGGATTTGTTTACATGATGAATTCGTCGCGTAAATGAGGTCTGAGCTGAAAAGCTGGGAAGCACTGGACAGCTGTTTCGACCTGGTTGGGTCTCATCAGCAGTGTTAATCCATCGATCCAACTGGGGATCGAATCCGGGACCTCACAGGTAGAATGCGGTTAGTATGCTTACGTTCTGCCTGTGAGGTCCCGCATCCGATCCCCGGATGGGTCGTCGGATTCGCACTGATGATGAGATCCAACCAGGTCGAAACAGCTGTCCAGTAATTGTTGTTTTCATCGTCAACTGCTTTGTCAGTGCCCAGCAATTACCAGAGATCATCAACAGTTAAATTTGTCTATTTGCATTCTATAAATTCATAATTTTCTACTGCAAACAGTCATCCAAAATTTATGTTGTGTGCTATTATTTTGGTAAATCAGCTTCATTTTCGATTCTCATGGAGAGTATAGGTACAAGTAAGAAGCTGGGGGGGATTCGTCCTCGTCGAAATCCATCCACGCTGGGTGGCAACTTAGCAGCTCTTACAACCTCAAACCAAATAAAATAGGCATACTCATTCGACCAACCAATGTGGTCCGGTAAACTCAGTTGTCAGCAATGGACAGGTAGGAACACGTAAATCTGAGCGACGTCGCCACAGGTAACCCCCAAGCTCACCGACAGAATTTCAGTGTATCTGTGTGTGTGTGTGTGTGTACGTTTGACAAACAGAGTGGAAAACATAATGGTACATGTTTTCAGCTGGGTGCACGTGTGTCAGAATGGTTCCATATTGGTCAATATTTCATTGGTTCGCCTCTCTACCACAGCACTGTTGGAGGAACTGTGATTTCATTCTTTATCTTAAAATAATCATTCTGTAATCTCCACTCGTCACTGACGATCAAGTATACCGCGTTTGAAATGACGCTTCTCTGTCCTTTCTATTTTTGTTTTCCTTACTGCACTGTCAAAACGGCGATGCTCAGTATTGAGGGCTTTCCCTTTTGTTTATCTGCCCGAAAACGATGAGCTTTCTTGCGGGAAGTATCCAAACGAACATAAACCAAGCGATTTTGTAACTGCGAAACAAACTCACCGTTGATTGGTCTTCACTTTGTGGTGCGTATTCTACAGTCGTCACATTTATTTCTCACCGTGTCTCGCTAACGGATTCAAAGGGACACCTGACTTTTATTTTTTCAGTTTATTCGCTGCATCAAATTGGACGTTTTAGCAATGGATGGCTCCATCATGCCCCCCCTTTCTCCCTCTCCCATCCTTTAAAATGGAATGCATGCATCATTCTAGCCAATAATTGCATTTAAATGCAAATACCTCATTTGCTTACTTTCAGGGATTATTTAATTTTGACAGTTAAAGTTGAACAATAATGGAACAGGCCTGTAACGATATGGAAAGGGTAACCGATACGGCTAAATACAGAATTTGGTTCAGGGTCTTTTCGAAACAAAAAACCCAGATTACTATGAACCTATCTTATTTGACCGGTTACGTGAATCAGCTGAGTGCGTGCCAATACATTCCTGGCCTCATTGCGGAACTTTTACATTATTCAACTTAACAAAAAGGGAGAAGCCAAATGGTCTTGTGACATTGTGTAATTGGTGATCCGCTCATCTGGTCTCTGTTCAGACGGTTTACGTACGCACTCTTGTTGACCACAAAAGTATCTCGTTAGCAGAGAACTGGAATCGGTAATTGCGTTATCTAACGTTTTTTCTTGTTATTCTCTACGCCGATAGCTCACTGAATCTTTCTGATACCACAGTGACCGCTGTAAGCCTCTGGAGCAAAATTTCCCGTAGTCAGTTTGGTATTGCAATGTAGCATTGAATAATGCAATCCTCGTAATTCCAATGAATCTGTCCCAAAAGAAGCACTAGTCGTTTGATTACAGTGACTTTCCCAAATCTGTGTGCTTCTTAATCCGTCCGGGGAAGATTTGTTAAAACTCAGAAAACGAAACTTCGGAGAATTTCATTAACAGTGACGCATGAGCATTCAGTCCGGTTGTGTTAACCCGCGTCAAACTGTTGAGAACCAGCTCGAATAACTCCAAATGGTAGACCGGTTAGATTAAAAATGGCAGTGAACATCCTAGTTTCCATCCAAGTTTCTTGTTCACCGGATGAATTGGACGGATTGAGGCAGAAGATGAAACCTGTAGAGCAAGCAGTCAACAAAGAAGGGAAAATACTCATTCCCCCAAGCAGTTATGATTTAAAATTTACAAACAAAATTAAAATATGTCCGAAAGTGTTCATATCTTCCCCACACTACTACTGATCTCTCCCCGTTCAGCCAGCTTACTGAATAATAACATGGAGACAGGGATCACACAAAAGAACAATGATGGTGTATTTAGCTGACCAAAGGCTTCTATAAAAGATTGAAACAAATTACTCCGCTCACTGTACGATATCAACCAGTACCTATGTAAATGATACGACGAAAATATTCAGTTTATTTGTATCAGGCCTGTGTTTAAAAAAAGAAAAATACACGGAAAAACTCCCATGTAACACGACAAAAATTGATCAACTAATGACATGCACTTGTCGGTGATAGAAAAATTTGCTGAAATAGCGGGACGGGACTGGACGAGGTAGTGGGGAGCATGAACCTGCACATAAATACGTGCACACATGGATCAGCACCAAATGATTCAGTTTGATGATCATTCACAGAGACGAACGTATTGGTGCATGCGCTGAACACTCAAAACGGGGTTGCCATTCGCTACACACTGTCAACAGATGGCAAGGTATTCAGGGACAAGGTGTCAAACATGAAGTCTAGAATTGACAACTTGTGAATGCCTGCCACGCGTCGGACGGATTGCTTGATTTGCTTCGTCTTTCTCTCTCTCTCTCTCTGTTTCTCCTTCTCTGCTAGTCTGTCCATTTTGTCCATTTTGTTTATTTTCGCATCAGGGTGTTATTCGAGTAGTTTATGTAGAAAAGTGTGTCCAATGGCGCGTCGGTATTTCTTTACGACTTACCCCATTGTATTCTGAATCATTACTATTTGATAACACGAATCATTCAGTCAAACAATCAGTCACTTACTCAGTAAACTGTAGTCAGTCAGTCAGCCAGTAAAGCAGGCAGTTAGTCAGTCAGTTAATCGGTCATTCAACCAAACTGTCAATCATTCAGCCAGTTCGTGAGTAGGGGAAACAATCAGTTGATGTCAGAGGTGAGCCATTTCGACGTGTGCTGTCGCCCCAAAGTATCACAATCTATCAGTAATGAGTTGACAACTGTCATGTTCGAAGTTAAGTTGCATTACAACGGGAAGTAAGGTTTGAAAACCCTTACACTGATAATTAGTAGGCAGAAAGTATTTCAATCTACACTGAAAATAGCCTCCTTTGTTGTTGACTTGCTGGAATCCAATCGGTTACACACGCAACAAATGTAACACTCGCTTGAGGGCACTAAGGCATATTAACTGCAGAGCGATTTTGAATGACTAAATGCTCTTCTGTAATGTGAATTTTTTACTCAGAATAGATTTATCAGACCCCCCTCCCCAATGAAGAGGTAGAAAACCGTCACGAAATAGGTTTATTCTTTGTTGTAAATCGTCAGTGGTGCACATTCATGACGTTTTCGGTCGGGACCGAATGGACATAACTCTAACACATCACTACGACCTATAGGGTTTTTCACTCAATTGCTCCAGTACATCGATGAATGCTAAATTACATACACCTCAGGTACTGCTGCACCGGACATCAGCAGACAAGGAACAATATGTTGATATGAGGCTGGATACTCAACGAAATACTGTGTACCCCATGAAGCCGGGATCAGTTCGAGTATGGGAAATGAAGAGGTTTGCTGATAAATGAATCACGTTTATTAATCATTGTTGTTTACTGTATAAACAGAGGAATTCAGAGGCTTCTTGTATTGTTATAATTCCAAAAGATGTTGCTGGGACAAGTGTAGTTGTTCATTATGCATAACGGTCAGGGTATCGGTAAATTGGATAGGTAATGGTACGGTCCACTATTAGATGTGTATTCTAGTAGTTACTATACTGAGCAGCAGCAATTCACTCCAACAGGTCTTGTTCATTGAAGTAAATCGCCAATCGCATCTTATTGCGAAATACCTATAGGGCAGCATGATCTCACAACATGATTACATTTTATTTTATGATAATTTAGTTATTACAGTGAAATCTTTCGACTAATAAACTGAGGTTCAAGTTTAACGAGGGTACGTTGGAGCTTCAACAAGAATATGATTCACCAAGATTGCGATAGATTGCGATTTTTACTATCTGGTGGAGGAAATCAAATGAACACCTCATGTTGAAAATTAGATGATATTCAGCGGCCTAAACCGCTGCCACTTGCATGCCTTCCGCGTAGGTTTCAGTTGCAAACCCTGTAATTGCCGTTCAACTTTGGCCGTAGACACAAATGCTGTCTTCTAAGGGCTTAGAAGAGCGGTTATCATAGGAAAGTAGCAAAAATTGTTGTCTAGTCTGTTGAACCCTGTCAACAGAATATTGTGCGAAAAACGCACCTGATATCCGGGCTGGGAAAAATAAGTTCAGACTCCTTATTGGTGGCTCATCTCGTAGATTCATGTTATAGGTCAGTATGGTAGGTTTTCCTGAGTATGAAGTAGCATGTTTAAAATTAGTATCGTATTAATGCATCTAAAGGAAAAGGTATTCTTTAAACAAATAGCACTTCATTTGTATGAATTTATTACACGATTAGTGAAGAACAAGAGGTTAGATATCGATCAGAAAGACTCAATAATGTGAAATGATTTGATGAATTGTCCGTTATAGTTTCGAGAGATTTAAGCAGTTACTTCTCGATTTTCCTCAAAGTGTGTACTATAGCTTTGCATTGTATTGTATTGTAATAACTTCTGTAGGCATAAAGCCTACATTTCAGTTAGAAATATACAGGTTGCAGCAAGGGAGAGAAAAAATTATAACAATAGAAAAAATAGATTTAAATCTCAAAACTGTTGACAAAGTCTGTTAAAAACCTGTTCTTTGTTAACTAGAATACGTGCTAATGAGGGTACTGTAGAATTACGATATATGTTTATTTGAGAGGGAACACAACGATATTGAGATCTAGTTGAAGGGTGGAAACAACAGGAAGCTGGATCTGCGTGTAGCGGACGTGCGGAATCGATGAGAATCTTATGTGCAAACTTGTCACATGCGTTCAAATGGCGTTCGCATAGGCCAGTTACCGACTCCTTCAGCGGGATTGAAGAGACAACTAATGATGGTCAGTCCACATCAAAGCAGTTTAAAAACTTCGTTTCGAGTTTGGAAAAAAATAACAGGTGAACAATAAAGTAAAACGGGGAAAACAAACTGATACACAAATTTATTGAATGCGAAACTGACGAAGTTTACGGGTACGAAAAGAAAGTCGTCGAAGCTTATTGATGACGTATTGAATGTGAGAGGCCCATTGAAGATTAGTATCAATAAAAAAACCATGTATTTAATACGGTTTACCCAGGATACTGCTTCAGAACCAATCGGTACCGGTTCAGATGGGAAAGAAGAGCGCGATAATGTAAAGAGACATTCAAAACATTTGGAGGGATTAAGAGACAGGCCAAATGTGGCGGAAAGCTATTGAACGTTATCCAAGTTGTCAGAAAAATGTGAACTACCAGAAGAGTCGGTAATAGCCTGACACAAAACCAGATTCTCAGCGTATTTGAAGAGAGAGAATTAGGGGCTTTAGCAGACAAGTCACTAATATACGTAGAAAATAATTATGGGGAAAGAGCAGCACCTTGAAGTACCCCAGAACTGCTCAACAACGGTTTGGATTTCTTTTGACCTAACCTGGTACTCTGAGTTCTCCCGGGGAAGTAATCGCCAAGCCAATCTAATAACTCTCTAGGACAACCAAAGGTCTCCAGTTTACGAAGAAGAAGGGAACGCGGAATAGACTCAAAAGTAGATGAGTAGTCAGAAACACAGCGAACAAATTTTGCAGAGTAATTCAAGGAATTGGTAATTTTATCTAAAAGAGAAGAAACTGCATCTAGCGTGCAGCTGTTTGGTCTATAGGCAAACTGAAGTGGATCATACGGGACATCAAGTGAGGAATGAATGCGCGTAAGAACCCCACATTCTGCTAGTTTAAGTTCAACATAGGTTGAAGCGATAGGACGAAAGCGTTTGGTTAGAACGTTTGACATAGAGGATTTGGGAATCCTGGTTTCCAACAGTCTGGTATGAAGCAGGAAATTAAGGAATTGTTCAAAAATGAATTGAACATTTCACTGAGAGTATAGGCCCCATATCTGAGGAGGGAAGTAGAAAGTTCATCGGAACCAACACTGCACGTGGTTTCCACGGTATGCAGAAGCTCTAAAGTATCTTCCTTCGAAACCGACTCTACATGAACTGCAGCGTCCAGAACAAATGGCGTGATGGCATCGCTTGATGAGTGGATAAATGCGGCAATAATTGCTGTCCAAATCTGTTGTACTATCCGGAGTTTTGGAATTGGTTCCACACAGCAATTTGATACCTTGACAAATTTGCTTACCACTGTTAAATTGCAGAAGCTGGGAGGCGTACGACACTGAGAGGCGTTTGACTTCAGTTTTGATCGAGTTGGTGCAATACTTGTTAGCTGCTAATTCTCTAGATTTGTACGACCTTTCCTTCTG
This sequence comes from Echinostoma caproni, assembly GCA_900618425.1. Classification (NCBI taxonomy): domain Eukaryota; kingdom Metazoa; phylum Platyhelminthes; class Trematoda; order Plagiorchiida; family Echinostomatidae; genus Echinostoma; species Echinostoma caproni. The sequence continues at coordinate 7,809 of UZAN01041372.1, read as the reverse complement.
TTATCGGAATGATTTCAACAATGTTGATGCTGTTCTGCCGCTGCAGACAAATAGAGTTCCAAAAGGGCATCATAGATTAAACGTGTGGTTGAGTGTTTCAGTGAAAAAGTTAACTGTATTGTGTAAAGAGGAATAGAAAGAAAACCACGAAGAAACGAAAACATTGGAAAGCTTAAGAAGAAGAGTGTTTCTTTGGGAGAGATTGGGAAGATGAATGGTGGTTTGGTTGGTTCTTGTGAGTGTATTATGAATGGGACGGGAGTACACTCTGCATCTTATGAGAATCAAGGCGTGATCACTTGTGGCAATAGGTGCTGTAAGTTTTAGGGCAAAAAGTTCTGGGTGATGAGTGATTACCTTGTCTACAAATGAATCACCTCTTTTGGGAGATAAGCATATATCACTTATGCCAAAAGTGTTTATGGGATAGGTGGATGCATGATTAAAGTTGCCAACAATGGTGTGGAGACTGTCGTCGGTGNAATAAATGAATCATAGCAGGATGAAATGTCAGACTGGGTACAAAAGGGAGTTATGTATAAGTTAGTAATGAAATACATATCACGAAAATCTAGGGCACTCGATGCCAGCGGCGTAATAAGTAAAAAGAGCTTCAGACTTGCCTTTCCAGGTTGAGTTGATGTACGTGATCATTCCGTCTCCCTTTTTCTTCTTACAGTGCTTTTCGTCCTTACGGAAGCATTTAAAGCCAATTAATGAATCCTCGACATTTTGGTCAAGCCAGGATTCTTGAATACAAACGATATACGTGTGACGGTGGATGCGTGATTCGAGGGTGCATGTTAGATCCGTCATCTTTGCGAAGAACGACCTGATGTTCGTGCTAACCAATGAGGGGACAGTCATTTTCGATGGTGGTGTGCGGTTCAGCGCTGGTTGCCAGCCACCGCGCTTGTGTTTCTTCATTTGATTAGGCATCCGACAATGAGCCGACGAGAACATAAAAGACAGCACTGAGCTAATCGTGTTTGAAACCGCGAATAGACCATCGAGTGGTCATTATGTAGTATTCACGAAAAATAAAATAAATCCGAGAGGGAGAAAATGTATCGCAGCCAATCGAAGGGCGAGCGATGCCGTTTATAGCACACAGGACAGCAATCATGTTGAGCTTACGGTTTGAAATTGGAATTGTATGACTGAATTCTCATGAAAAATGGGTGACCTCTATGATAGTTGTCAAGATCAATTTATTACACAATCTGTCTGTATGGTCTAGTTTCATTCGTTTCAGGAGAGGATTTTTCATTCTGCAATCCTGCCTATAACTCACGGTGACTTTTGATTGCCGTTGTGGGGCAAATGATGCCAATTAGGACTGATCATTCTTCAACATTTACCTAAGAGTATATGTAACGCTTGTCTACCCGCGCCAGAAATATTTAAGCGCGAGTGTTCTTGTCTCACTGCACCTTTCGCGCTTAAGGCGTAGCAATTCTTTTCTCCAGTTGGTGTGCTGTAAAACCGTACGTACAGATAGATCGGTTGTCATCCAGCGATACCTTGTATTCCCGTATCCCCGCAACTCCACACCGTTCCGTGTTCTGTCCACCGTTCAACCTCGTATTGCCTCGAGCCGCTGATAATACCCTTCGGAGAAAACCTGCTGGGTGTCACAAACACGGAGTGCGCTCGCATTGCGCACAATACTCGGATCAATCCCAATCCGGAGAAGCACTATATCTCTCGCAATCAACAACAAAAATTATAAACAAATTAGCCCCATTTACGTACTAGTAAGAAATAATCTTTTCATGACCGACTAGACTTGCTGAATGATTGTTTGATTAATAAGCACCTTCACTGAATCATTAACTGCTGGTGACGATATTTTGAAACCGTTTAAAAAATCGATCTGATCAAGTCAGAGAACTATGACAAATGATTTCGGTGCGTTAGTCTGGATGCAGGGGAGGTCAGAAAGGAAACAATCAAACCATTTCTACGTCAGGAACAGCTTTACACATACAACGTGTCCAACCCATTTTGATTCCTGTTCGCCTGTGCCTGTTTCTATTTTTAGTACAATATTAACACCGAGGAACATATATCTTTCGTTCGCGGTCGTACAATGCACAATCCCCGTAACAGAAAACAGGACTAAAACCTTTGATTGTCTTCTTCGAATCAGTGAAAAAACCTCTAAGTAAGTAGTCTACACATCGGCGGTAACTCAAATAACGCGCATGAATTATTTCAATTGAAACCGCGCACTAGATCAAAGAAAGACCGGCTTCATGATCCATAATGTTTTTCAGGTATCGTCATCAGCTCGTAAGTGAAAGTGGCCCTAGTTACAGCTGATTTATCAGTCCCATCATGTCGATCGCGCACAAACATTATTGGCAGTCTCCGGGCCTATCAGTTTCAGAAACAATGCGATTCTGTTTGTCTGTCGCGTTATTCATCTATGTTGTTTACTTTTAAATGCGGCAAAACTGACATCGGCGGTGCCGAAAATTGTCATCGTTAATGAGTTCGTTTAACGTTGATGCTGGTCATAATGTTGATCATGATAAAGATGTAGGGTAATTGTAATGAATCCGTAAGTTCACATCAGAATTCAGAAACAGCAGGTTACCAATACATGGCAATCCGTAGTTCAGTGATTTTCTATCACTATCGTGTCACAATTCAATTAGTCATTCTGAAGACTCAATAATTCGTGTAATTTTTTTCGGCACTAACATATTGCTCGATAAATGTGAATTCATAGGGAAGACAGAGCAAAGTATAGGTCTAGAAGTAAACTGGGGTATGAAATAATATTCATAAAAACTAA
>UZAN01041371.1:39690-53537 GCA_900618425.1 Echinostoma caproni | reverse complement strand
GACCAAGAAAAAATATCCCCAAGAATCGGTCCCAGCGGACTATCCATGGCGACACCATCTATCTGTCGATATCCTTGTCCGAGGAAGGAGAACTTAACGTTTGACGTGCATAAAAGTAGCAGATCTATGCAAACAACGTGAATGGTTAGTCACTTTAGGTGGAGGTTACTGCAAGCCAAATTTCTCAGAAGAAAATCGTATTATTTATAAGTAGCCTATTTATTTTCTAAAACAAAAGAAACTGAACACAATTAATATTGGAATAATAAAAATATTAATATTAATAATAATAATAATGCTTTTACGAAATCCTTGCATTAGGCAGGAGGCAAGATCAAATAATAAAAATGATTTAAAAATTATAGATTCTCAAACGAAAATAGCCAAGATACAGTGAGGAAATGAAGTAATATAATAATGTTGTAAACACATGACAGCAGTTTACATACTTGCAATGAAAACAAACCACAAATCGGAAATAATTATTGGTCACAATATCCGGGATGAACAAAGCGCATAGTAGAAGCGGCCGAGTTTTTGTAGAGAACGATGATGGAGTCAGAACACTGCAAGAACTAGGACACTGGTCGAAGAAGAATTCCAAAACGAAATCTGATCTGATCAGGAAGTAGAAATGGAATAACTAATAAAAAGCAATTCTCCGCAGTTCGAAAGTGCACTGTTGTGAAAGTAGAAAAGCGAACAAAACAAGACGGCAACCGCGTAGATTCTCTTCTGTGAATTGCCAAAAATTGGTCTTCAAGGGCTTTACCGACATTGGACGGACGGATTTAAATTATTTATGCGTGGTTCGTTTTGATGTGGGACTGACTACAGGCTAGATACCTAACCTTAAACCACCTTTTTCCTGAGGTAGGTGGTATGATCTTCAACCTGGTTTGGAATGGGACGCATGTAGTCAGAATGGTGGAGTCGGTCGGGTTCAATAACCATTGCCGGAGACAAATTGACCAAGTCTGAAGCATTCCACAGGCATAACGTTGCCACTGGAACAGAGATAAGGCAAAATAATCTGTAGACAAGAAGGATCAGATCAACAGTCTGGGGTGGAAACCGAGCTGAGAAGATAACTAAGAGGAGACAAATGAGGCAGCTTACACAGAATTAGAAATGTGCATTACAAAAGGAAGAAAAACATGTAAATATCAAGTGCAATTGAGGAGGCACAGATTGGTGCTTGGATAAATATATATGTGAGGTGAAACTTCTACATACAGTTGTGGTCAACAATACTGTAGAAAACAAGTAAAACACAATGGAGTAGTAAAGTGAATATTTATAAACAACAAATTAGGAGAATCTATTGAACATAGGTACCTGTAGGGGCTCTTTCGGTAAAATCCGCCGATAAATCAATCAGCTCATTAAAATTTAACAATAATAAATCTGTATAGTAATAGGAGAGCACGCATCAGGACAATACAGATACGCCTGAATTGTTTGCTATCACTGCAGCACGTTTTCAAGATTCCTGCAATAAGATGTCCAATGGCAACCGGGACTTAGCCAAAAATGTGTCCCACCAAATTGTTGTTTACCTATTGCACTTAGAAAGCAGATTGATACATAAATCCGTTCGTACTTCTGACTATGCATCAAATGGCCGCACACAACCTGTTTCGAGAGTAATTAATGGTCTCGCATGTACTCAACACTAACAAAATCCTCAATTTAATGTAAAATTTTCCACATGTTGTGATGGTTAAATAAGGTCACGCCTTTATTTGACATTCATATTACAGTGGTAGAAACACAAAGTTACAAGCTTTAAAAAATTTGAAATCCATTGCATTTGAACAAAAGTTATCAATAACTAAAATAAAGGCTGGGGAGCATACACGGATCATCGCTGCAGATTTATCGTTAATTTTGTTATTGCTGCTTTGTAGTTTTCTTAATCATGAATAAGACAATTATTTTGATTATGCTACTTATGAGTAGTTACTTTATAATCGTAGAGTGGTGGTCACGGTTGGGGGCATTTACAGATCACCTCCGTCCGTCTCAGTACTTATCCGATACGAAGACGAGACAGTAACAGTGAAAGTGCAAAAATGATTAAGCTTATAGTACCAATAATAATAATAATAAATAAGATAAGAGTGTCTAGTGAAACAGTTACAGATGGTGGTAGATCTTGAACAAGAGTAGATGGATGCGCAAAGACTTATCGAAGACTGGGGCTGATTACTGAGTTATTGTTGTTATTGTTGCGTAATAACTGCACTGAGGGGAATAAAATGGTGAAACTATGCGTATACTGAGCTAAGAGAAATAGTCGGCAACAGAGTTTTCGGGTCCCTTATGGTGTCAAAATCTACGGAGAATGGGCGCATAAAATCTAAAGACGAATTTCGTACGGAGAGTGGCGATGAGGATTAGCATGAAAAGCAAACGCCATATTGACGGAATTCAAGATTTTCGATGGAATTACAAAATTGACAAGCAACAGGGTACATGACTGGCAATATGAGAGAAAGTGGTACTGTAATTCTACGGCAGTGCAAACATAAGTTAATTAAAAGCCAACTTTTCGAAGCAAACTAGGCCACCTTGGTGTATAGCAGCTACAACCGTGTGATACTACCCCTACACACAGACCAGTCGAATTGGGATGTTATGGGATGTGAAACATGTGAGAACTTAGCAATAAAACGAAGATAACAGTTAAGTGGACCAAGAAAGTGTTCAGGGCATTTTATGCTGATTTTAGAAGAAGTTAGGTCCTAAATAATAGGAGGATTAAAATAGAATGAGTGAATTACTTACGAACTCATCTTGAGAGCCAAAACTTCAAAGGATATCCTGCCGAAAACGCATTCAGATAGATTAGTTTGCTGATTACGTGGCCTGATCGGATGGCAGGGAGCACACATCCAACCTCTGGGCAGCCAATCAGGACATGAAGACCACAACCAACCACCAGCAGTTGGATTGGCTGACTGTTGGAACGCTAACAAAGGCTCCTAACGAAGCCACGTTGCCAGCAAAGAATAAACTAGTGTATGATTACCATATGAAATATTTATTCACCTGCGTTTCTGAATATAATTCTTCCCTCTATCCACCAAAGTTTGCAGCGCTCAATGGGTTTCCAGAACGAATCCGAGTACCAAGCAGATAAGCAAAATTATTCATGAGGCCAAATCGTTTAGGCTGTCCAAAAAGAGAATTTTCTGGGGGATACAGACAATGCGATGGGTTACACAGAAAGATAGAAAGTTTTATACCCATAAAAAATATGGGTTTTGGTACAATCAGTCGAATGGAAAAAACAGTCGATTATTGTTGTCAAGCATGGGTGGTGTTGGCCAGGTGGTTGGGTTACCAAATTTCGACCCGGAAGTTCGGGTTCATACCGCTCAACCGTCGCCCGTATTCCCTATTTCTGTATTTCCCCAGGCAGCCTTTGTATGGCCGCAGCCCCTTTCCTGAAAATTGACTGTACATTTGTATATTCAATAAATAAAAAAGGAGATAAAAAAAGTGCACTAATTATAGCCTGATTTTTCCAATGGCCTTTGATTGTATAAACCACAGAATACTTTTGAGTAGCCGTTTGTAATTATAAAACTCTGGGCTTTGGATTGGGTTGAATGGAAGAATTCCTATTAAAATCCACCAAATCGTTTCGGGTTACCGAGTCACTATCTAATTCTATCAACGTATTCTGAGATGTTTCACAGAATGTGTGCTTGACCGTGGACGTTTTCTAGCTTTTACAAACGAATAAATGGACTTCCTGGCGAAAACCACGGTCCTGTTTGCAGATGACGCAAACGTATGGAATACAGTGAAAAAACCTGAGGACTCACTGGCACTTAGTACAACGATTCAATGGTCGAATAGAAAATAAATTGATGATCGTATCCTTTTGCCACAAAACTCGGTTTCTGTAATTCCTGGGACATCAAAACCTTTCATATATTTCAAATAACAAAGATCTTTATATAATTATTCAAGACAATCTAAGCTAACCTATACGCTGCTGTGGTTTATATTCCACTGCTCTAAGGCGTCGATCTGCCAAAGAGAATCTTTGATAGCTCTGGTTGACACAGTGGTAACACACATGCCTTCCTACCGGTCCAGAAATCAAAGCCTGAACGGGACACGGTAGATATGTACTACTGATGAACTGTAATAAGGGTGAAACTCCAGCCTAGTACTTCCCGAGTGTATGGTTGACCGGATGAATTGACGAATGTGTCTGAAGATGAAGTCCGAAGGATCGTCAGCTCAATTCAATATCAATTATCCCACACCACTACTCACAAGTAACTGTGAGATTAAAGACGTAATATTCCTGGCTTTTCTTAATAACAATTGCCAATCAGAGGGGGTACAGGTGCAGTCACTCTCCAGCTTTGTTGCACCCCTGGGAAGTCGCACTTTTCGACATCTTCCCACTTTTTCGAAAACCCTAACTAACCGCATGCGTAATAACGTAGTTTCTGACCATACAAATGTCACACACACCAGTAAGTCGCAGTTCCTGATAACTACTCACTTTGTCGTTGACAAATGTTCGAGACCGCCGTTGACTAACGAACCCTCAATATCTCATTCAGTCAATGGCGTTTCACCTAATGTGACGCGAACATGACACCATTCACTGATTGGGGCAGACACCATCGAAGACAGTGTTACTTGACTTCAAAATGTGCTAGTACGAATCGACCTGAATGTGTTGGAGATGCTGAATCAGTTAGGTGCAAAGTAGAGCTCAGTAGCCGAATCACTTAGTATTTCAAAACAAACTGTTGACAATGTTATATACCTTCGAAGGACTATCGGAGAATTTGTGAACACTGGAGTATCTCAGGAAAGATGCCACCTGGAAACCAACGGAATGGCTTAGACAGTGAATGAGGCCACCTTGGTTTGGTTTACTGCCATGAGGGAGAAGCACGGTGAGTTTCCCGTAGTGGAAAGCATATTTTGTAAGAAGGCAATCATGAAATTACAAATGTATTGACGTTTGTCAGTTCCCTTTGATTTGTCGGTCATAATGAATATTTTTTGAATGACCTCAAAATCACGTACGCACTGGAAGATATAGGTATTCCCTAAGTGCTTCTGCCCTATCATTTGAGTATACTTCTATCGTCAAAGTACATTTGGAGAGCAACTTGCTTCACAACAAACGCCACCATCACTTTTTTCGGTTCGTAGGGCAATAGTGTCTCCAAAAGTCAGAACAATGGGAAAATTTTACTAAATTTCTCCAATGCCACTCACTTGCCAACAGCCCCCTACCTGGCTGGGATGACGAATGTCGCTCACCGGGATTTCCTATAACCAGAGCGTCATCTAGGCAACTGAATGCGTCAATGTTCCCGTATTAGAACGCCAAAGAAAGTGATGGGACTGAGTGTGCCATTTGGCATGCTCTGTTGTGAACCAGTCCTGATTGTAGAGCGCCAGATATGGGAGTGAAGGGGGAGGGGGCGTTGATATCCAAATCCTGGTTTCGTTTGTACTAATTGTGTACCAGATGAGAGGCACTCATTCGTTGTCATTGGCTCAATAAATCCATCGATAATCTGGGCCAAATTTATTGAGTAGCTTAAGAAGTTTTCGAGACCTCCGTGACGAGTTCATTTTTACGCTGTTGTCTGCGGCTTGACAGTGACGACATCTAATGGTGGTTAGCTTCAGTATGAGCTCACTGGGATATCCGCAAAATGTGAGGCGTCCAGATTTCATAGGCGGGAGAGTCTCGTTGCACATACCACTGATGAACACTAGTAGAACTAAAACTCAAGATACAAACATTGCTGCCTGCGCCACTCTTTATGTATATACAACACAGTTTGGTGCGTTGCGAATGCGCAACGAAATGAAATGAATGAGGATTGTATGCTTTGATGAAATTTGAAAGATAGTCCATAAAATTCGTATGAACACTCAGATATACAGATGACTCCATTTCGCCTGTTCGCCGAACTTATCAATCTGTTTGCTAACGTTTCACCACCAGCCCATCATCAGTGCTTGTGAAGTGGCAGTGTTGTGCTTGACTCGTTCGTTTATGTATGTGGTCTTCTCCACCGACTGCTTTTGTCCCTTGTTCACACTTTGTTCGACTCAGTTCGCTGATAAACTGCTGCGAGGGGGTGAGAGTGGGAGGGGAGGGCGTTGTCCTTCCACCCTGATTACGGCTTCGGTCCGTTCTCAGGTCACGGCGTGACGTTTTTCGTTGCGTCATTTGATCCTTGAGCTGCATTGGCGTGTACATGTGACCCAGCTCGATGTGCCTGTTTATTGAGTTGTTTGAAGAGTGCCAAGTCTCGAGAAATTCTCTGACCTGTTTTGACCGGGCTTGGTCGATAATTTGAACTGATTCGAAATAAAATTGATGTCCTTCTTGCTCTTCCTGGAGGGAAATCAACGATAGTGGGTCAAGTCTCCTGACTACCGATTGGTGTTCACGGATCCTTGTTAACAGTTTTCTTTCAGTTTGTCCGATATAGTGCTTTGGGCAGTTCGTGCGATTTATTTTGTAGATAACACTGCTCTGGTCCTTCTCCATTGTTCTCTCCTTTGGTTTGGATAGAAGTCTCCTTAGACAGGCGGTTGGTTTGTGGGCGACTTGGATTCCATATGATCTCAGCAGTCTTGTTGTCATTTCCGAAACGTCCTTGATGTATGGCAAGGTCGCTGTTATTCCCGATTCTGTCTATTGTTTCTTTCTTTCTTTGAATCAGAGTTCTTTGATGAACTTGCGGGTGTAGCCATTGCAAGCAAATACTCTGAGGTATCTTTCTTCTTACTGCTGTAACCGAAGGTCGATCGCGCGGATGACGCATCACAGCTTTATTGCAGTGCTGTTGTAGTGATCTAGGTTCGTGAAACACGTCGCACCACTCACATCTCCACCCATTCCTCTCCCTTTCAACCAATCACCGTGACTTTTAAATGACTGAATGTCTATCTCCGTTTAACATGCCATTTAATTATTTGATTTGTATAGACTAGAAGATGAATTAATGAAAACAATTGTTTGCCTCTGAATATATGTTCTTATTTCAGCAGTGTTGCATGTTTGCATTTTCTTGGTCTGCTAAAGGCCGGTTTTCGATAGCTGAGGTTTTGAAACCAAAATGATCAACTGTGTTTTCCAAATTTACTTGCCCGTCATGATAAAAAATATTAGTGAAAGACTTGTTGGAGCCTGTCTGGAGGTTGTTAGTGAAATTCTCTTCGATAATCCATTTATCACAAATCGCTCTCTACCCATTTAAATACCATCTCTGCATCCATTCTTACACCCTATTATTTCACGAAAAGCGCTATTTTTAGCTTGCTCGACCAGTTAGGGAAAGTTTGTTCGTAAACTATCCATTTATTCAGCAGCTGATTGGCGTTGTTGTTTGGTGTCCATGTTACTCTTCAGCCATTCTGCCTGTGGTGAAGTGGTGGTTTGCTTTTGGCTGACGTCTTGCTTGGCTAACGATTCAATCAAACTACAATTACAGATAAATTTGAAGCAATTAGATCCCTTGATGAATTTGCACTCAGAGAGGAATTCGTGTCGTATACTGTCTCACCGGTCTTCTCCTGAAGCTCTTCAAAGACCTCCACTTAGTCAAGTCTACCTCCCATTATGCCTTCGGCGAACTATATGTAGAATGACCCTACACATCCTTGCGTGCACCAATGACTCATCCTACACCGCAGATTCTGACTACATCACGTAGACCGACCCCAGCCATCGCACACTACTTGGTTGAAAGTGGTCACAAGGTAGATCACGTTCGCAATTTGGCTACGTCATGTCACAAACAACGACTAAGGGCACTGGTGGCATTGTCGATATTCCAAAGCAAACCTACTTGTGTGTCCAAAAGCGTGCGGTATTTGCCCCTGGACTTCTCTGGCTGTAACCAATCGTGTGCATCACATGCACACACACACACACACACACACGTAGACAATCACACGCACGCACATAGTAAAACCCAACTATAGGTTTTGATTGCTTTGGACTGACCACCTTCACGAACATTCCTCAGCTCTTCCAGTCAATGATACACTCGGAAACACAAGACTCGAGTTTCACTCTCATTACAGCTCATCAGTAGTGTATATCAGCTGTCCCGTCCGGGATTTGAAATCCGGACTCATCGCATGGATGCCTTTCGTGCTACCATTGTGCCATCTAGCTCATTCCAAGGCTGAAAAGAATAGCCAAATCATATTTGTCCAAGTGTCGTCTTCAGAGATAGTCCGTCAATTCATTTTGGCCCGATAGCAACGAAGGGAGACACAATAGACTCCAGTCGAAAGCCTCCTACCAAATCAGGTCTTCCATGCACGTTGGAGATCAACTGGGGGCCCAAACCTACTAGGCTGGGACATTAATTCACATTTACTTCCAAGTGTGTGTGATTGACTGGAAGAGCTGAGGGATGTGCGTGGAGGTAAAGTTTGAAGTATCGCCAGTCCTAAGCAATCAATATCTATTATCCCACACCACTACTCACAATTAACTGAGTTAAATGTGAATTACCAGCTAAATTTCTTAATTTCAGTGCGATGGAAATGTTTGCGATAACCAACAAAGTGCACTGGATAGCTGTTTCGTCCTGTTTGGTACTCGTTAGCAGTGCGTACTTTTTGTGTCCCTGTCACGACTCGAACCGCGATTCTTCGGGCTAGGACTTCAAACCCTTATCCTTGGGCTACACGGTCGATGGTTATCACCTTGTGCGAATGGCTCAATCAATTTAGATGGTGAATGAACATCATCAACAGTGCCTGGTGCCTGTGAAAAACCGAATGGGCTAATCCAAACAGTCACCATCTAAATTTCTTAATTCACTTCATTTGTCTATCTTGTTCAAGGTTATACGTACGCGATTGATGAGAGTATACGAAAGGGATTCCTCTCATGCACTATTTGTCTTCTGACTTGGCTGTACGGATAAATCTGTTGAAAAGTAATTAGTATAGACCGTATCATGTTTACCTATCTATAAATTTCTAGTGATTTTCTAGATTGGGAACATATGGACTTATCTGACTGTAGTCAAGCATTCGGTGATCACTGGGTAAAGATAGCCCTGATGAGGATCGTGGGATCATGTAACGGTTAGTGCGATTGACTACATGATTTGCAGACGTTAGTTATCCTAGTTTGGTAGCTCCTGGTACTGTGTGTGTCCAGATTCACAAATACACAACATTCCTCCACAAAATAGTACCCGCTTTGATCGCTAGTTAAGTGTTGTGAGTATCAGCGTAAACAATGGCGTTGTTTCATTGGACCACATGGCATGGTATGCCGTTTAAGATGTTGGGAAGTTTGCTTCAAAACGATTATCAGAATAGTTTTTGACCCTCTGTTTCAAACCGATTTGACGGAGAGCCGTGATATCTTTATGAAACAAAATTGAATCATTCCCGAGAGTAACACGTTGTACGATTGATGTCCGCCGAAATACCGTTGGACTGAAGAAAACCCTAATTTTATGGGTCTTGTGAAACGTTCTGTGAGAGGTCACAAATGCAGAGCTCAGATGCTGCACATGTTCGGGGGCTGAGTTCAGTGGTACGGGGGCTCAGTACTCGGGTTGAGAAAGATAGGGGCTGACATTCAGTCACGCATTCCGAACAGCACCGAAGGTGTCAACTATGGGGTGTACTTGTTAATGACGCAATGACATTTCGAGCCAGGAAAAGTATTCGGGGTAAACTGAACTATCGAAACTTCTCAGATTCGTCACAACTGACGTGACAAGTGGCATTATACCCTGTGGAAACTTCTTTTAGTAATCCGAATTGTATTGAATATAGGAATACGAGAACCCGTACTGTAATACTCAGAACTGGATTGGCTCCAACCAGAACTGCGGACATCAATGAAATACGCGGAGAATTGGTAGCAGCAAGTGCCAACCTTCACTGACAGAAATAGAGCATGTTTTATAAAAAGTAATAGGCCATGCCACTGGTTGAGGAACCGTCGCCTAATCACGTAACCGTTTGCGCCGACGCATCGCATGTACTAACTCGGATGTAATTTTCGCCGGGTGTACCATTGGTCCATTTGTTAATGAAATGGAATGCGGTTACCTATGTCTGGATCAACACACTTTTCCAAATAGTTGAAAACGGTTTTTCTTTAGTAACTCTTCACTCTAGATGGTCAATGTTTGAATTAGCCCATTCGGTTTTTCACAGACACCAGACACTGTTGATGATGATGTTTGGTGTCGGTTTCACTCCTTTGGAGATCGTTAATTCCCCACTATTTGAGTGCATATAAAGGAGTGAAACTGTGGTGACCCAGACTTACGTGACCGTATTCCAGGCACGACCAGGTACAGCTTCATGTCATCCAATCACCGTTTAGGAAGCTCGGTCAATGGTACACCGGGAGAACATGACATCCGAGTTAGTACATGTGATGCGTCGACACAAACGGTTACTTGATTGGATGCCGGTCCTTCAACCAATGATATGGCCTATTACCTCCTATAAAACATTTTCTAATTCTATCAATAAACATAAGCATTTGCTGCTCTCGATTCCAATCAGATACCTGTCATTGAACAATTGAACCTCCACGGAAGCCCATCGGAACTCGAAGATTGGGTAGAACGTTTCGAATTATGGTGCAGTATCCGGAAAGGCGGAATGCAAAACCAGTCGGTCCTATTTTTGACGTTGGGCGACCGAGAGCTGTATTCCCTGATGAAGCATTTAGCGTTCCCGAATTGAATTGCCGTTCGAGAAGTTAAAATCCCTATTGCTGGACCACATTCTCTCAGTGTATTTTCAGGCCACTAAACGGGCCAAATTCAACTCAATGATCAGAGCTGCCAAAATGCCGCACCGTGAATTCATCCTTCAGTTGAATAAACAGGTGTCAAAATGCAACAATGATCCATTGGAAGAACAACTTTGTGACCGTCTCATTGCTGAAATCAACAACATCTCATTACAACGTAAGATGTTGGAAAAGAAAGACAGCACATTTACCGAGGCTCGAAAAAATTGTGATCAAATTAATGATTTTTGTGCTGACATAAATGCGGATACTCCTGTGTTATTCCATCGGCAATCAACGAAACCATTACGTGACGCACCCAATGTTCATAATTCACCCCAGGTTCCTCAAGTACCCAGTTCATGCCGAACACAACCGAAGGCTGCAACCAACTGCTGCTTTTCATGTGATGAATATCATCTTCATTCGACTTGTCGGTTCCGTAATACCACTTGCCATGCGTGCGGTAAGATGGGCCATATCCGAAAGGTGTACCGAATGCCCAAGTGCAACCTCGTCGATTCCCATATCCCAACGGCAGATGAGAATTCAAGCCCAATCTACATGCTGCAAACCACTGAACCCAACAGCCAGTTCTGATGTAGATTCATCATGGACGCAGGAAGCAGCGAATCTAGCCTAACGAAATCAGTACTCATTGCTATTTGTCCCAATGCTGTTCCAGACCCGATTTCAGTGCACAATCATGGGGTTGCCGGCCATCAATTGCAATTACTTGGCGAAACGGTGTTGTGCGTTCAACCTGAGTCCCGTGTGTCAATCCCGATCCAATCCCTGTTATCAGCCTGCAGTCTGTCCATTTTGGGCTTGCGAGCAATGCGGCTACTACAAAGATCAATCGCACTACGTACCAACAACGATAAACCAATCACATCACATCTTTAAAATTTGATTATACAATGTTCCGGTAACGTTGTTGGCAGGAAGGTACCATCGGTAAAGGTGGAAGTAGATGGTGAATCTATTTTTCTAAAACGACGCGTTCTCCCACACGGCCAACGGGAAGGTGCCCTGAAAGCGTTAAAGAAAATGGAGCAGGATGGTGTGATAAGCAAAGTTGAATCCAGTGCCTGGGTGACCTCAATTGTATTGGCGATGAAAAGTGATGGTAGGGCACCACGGATCTGTAGAGACTATCGCGTGACGTTGAATCACCGATTGCAGAGATGTGCAGCGACCACCATGGAACCAGAGGATTTCATGAAGTCATTGCATGGGTACCCGTATTTTTCCTAGATCGATTTGGCGAACGCATACCTACAGATTCCACTCAATTTCGAATCTCGCCACTTAACAACAATCAACACGCCGTGAGGAATGTATCAGTACAAATCTCTCCAATTCGAATTACTTGTATCGTCTGGCCTCTTTCAATCGGCAATAGACAGTTTAATCAAAGGAATCGACGGTGTGCTTGCATATCAAAATGACGTCCTTATTTTCGGCCTTAATAAGGAAGAACAAGATGCCCGTCTTACGCAGCTTCTGGAACGATTCGCCGCCAGGAACGTGGCTATCAAGCCATCCAAATGTGTGTTTGGAGTGAGTGAGTTGGAGTTTCTAGGATTCACAGTTGATGGCCGTGGATACCGTCCCGATACGACACGTTTCAAACCATTGACTAACATCGAATCTCCAAAGGACCAAACGAATTTGAGATCGGTGATGGGATGCCTACAGTACTATTCCCGATTTATCCCGAACTTTGCTACAAGAGCGCAACCGCTTTTCCGTGCTCAGTGTTCAGGAGCTTGGGAATGGTCGGTGGAATGTGAAGATATCTTACGTGGTTTAATTCGCTGCGTTACTGATCGCCCTGTTTTGGGCCCGTTTCACCATCAAAACCTACCATACTAATCACCGATGCGTCCGACGTCGGAATCGGTACTGTATTAGAACAAGAGAAAGACCCAGTGATCTGCATTTCACGTCTACGTATTGCACCTGAAAAAGGATACTCGCAGACTCAAAAAGAAGCGTTGGCACAAGTACCTTTTCGGATTGCGATTTACCATCATCAGTGATCACCAAGCGCTACAGTTCTTGTTCAACTCAAACTGATCAATCGCGAAGTCCACTGCTGCTATGCTACAGAGATGTAGCATCGCCCTAGCCGCGTACAACTACGACAACCAACATCGTCCACAAAAGACAATCCCACAAGCTGACTTCCTCTCGCACTACCCACGATTTTCAGAAGCCGAACAGTGGCACTTCATCACTTTAGCATCATAACTGTCTCGGGAATCTTTACGCATATCTACCAAGCAGTACTACTTGGCCATACTTTCAGCGATCAAGAAAAGGTGGTCACCAGAGGTAAAAAGAAAGTATCCCCAGTTCTTTGCTCACCGAGAGGGGTTTTCAGTCTAATTGGATGGTGTATAGTGTCTCGGCGATCGTTTGGTAATCCCACCGCCACTATGAAAAACGGTACTAGATGAATACATGGGAGTGAAGAAGATGAAATCATTGGCTCGATAGATGTGTTAGTGGCCGGGGTTTGACGCAGACATTTACGCAACAGACAAGAACTGTGAGTCATATTTACATAAATTACGAACAAGTCCGAAAAACTGGACACCATGGCCGGAAAGTTACACACTGTGATAAAGGGTTCATGTCGATTTCTGTGGTCCATTTCGGAACCGGTACTACGCCCTTGTCCTGGTCGATTCATACTCCAAATGGCCAGAGGTATTCTTCACGACTACGTCTATCACGTCATTTGTGATACAAGTACTGCGGAAATGTTTCAGTCTCGAAGGGATTCCACAAGTGCTTGTGACGGACAATGGATCTCAGTTCTGTGTAACCAAAATGAAGCTTTGGATGAACAGCATTGGTTGCCGGCACCTTCAAACTGCACCACGTCACCCCTGTTCAAACGGAGCGGCAGAGAATTTAGTCAAAACGATCAACAGTGCAATCGCATCTGCCAACCCTAAAACGCTACCGGAATTGGAAACGTTGGTGTATAACTTCCTACTCCAATACCGAAACGCGACACATACAACCACCAAGGAGA
>UZAN01041370.1:31036-48414 GCA_900618425.1 Echinostoma caproni | reverse complement strand
TCCACTCAAAATGGATCGGAGTTTATCGAGATACAAAGTACAGGGCATCGCCGTGAAGTAACTGGAGTGTTTCCAGGGGACAGTGATTCGTCTAATCAGGGGTTGATCTGTCAAAACAAATTAATAATTTTGCATTTGACTTTAGACAAGCCTCATTCCATTTGGCTGAGATGGTTATTGTGGCCATTATTTTCCACTAAATAATAAAATTCTCAGTATGAGTCCCTGATTGGACCCAGGGGGTGGGTGGGTGTGTGGTTCCTTGGGACCTGATGTGACCGTATGGAAGAAGATGAAATGATCTTTCACAATGAATGCGATTGCCTGCTCAAATTAACCAAACTGTTTTACTTCAACAATAACAACGACAACAACTCCGTTCCTCCGTCCCTGTGATGGTACGGGGTTGATACGGGAGCTCCGGTGTTCGGATTGGAGCCAATTATAGTGGCCACAATGTGATCGAAGTTTCTGCGTTTGTGTGCGTGTGCTAGGTTAGCACTGATGACACTGTATACATTCCAGCTGCTGTTGAATAAACAGTAATTTGTAAGACGCTTAAATCTGTTACGGGTTGTGATCATTTATAGAAAGAAAAGTTTTCATTAAGCATAGTGCGGACAGATTTTGTGAATGAAGTGGAAAGTTTAGGTTTGCGATAATTGTGAATGGGATTCGGCACAATTGCTCAATAAATTCGTGAAAACTGATCATTTTCGGAGAATAGGTTGAGGAAAGAGCTTTTTTAAAAAGAAAACATAGCTTTACTGATTTCACAATCGTTTCTAATATCAAACAGTCTAGTTACAAAATTACATCAATCCTGATGTTTTTCAACACTAATGAAACACTTGTCAATCACTTGCACAGGCTTTCTTTTCCAAGTAAAATAGTAACTCGAATTAACGAGTTTTTGAGAGAGAGAGAGAGAGTTGAATGACTCAAACCGTCTGCATACACCCATGGACGCCGAACACTCGCTCATACCTCTTACCTTCTGTTGCCATAATTTTTTTTTGTTTCAATCTTATGAATCGATTTGAAAGATAAACCAAAGGACAGTTTCCCCAAAGGATGAACAACCTTGAAAGTTAACACTCAGTGACTGATGTATACGTGTTTTCAAATATTGAGCTACAGACGGTTCTGTTAAAATCGACCAGTGGACGCATCGTGTGTGTGTGTGTCGGTGTCGGTGTTGGTGGGTGGTGGTAAAAACAGGATACTGTAGGCGTTTTCCTTTGTTGAACAATGCATATGGAATTTGAGTATAAGCCCAAACGCAACGGGATCTATGTCCCGTGTGCGATCTATTGGCGCTATCCCAGATGACTTTGCTTCTTTCTAACACCGCCCCGGCACTGTTCAACTCTTGCCGCTTCGGAAGTCACGGCAACTCACCAAATGATCGATAGCACCTCGTATGAATGTCAGCACAACTGAACATAGCATTGACACTGGCGAAACCAAAGTTTGTTCCTATTGGCAATTTGCAACGATCGTTTTATTTAAAAACTGTGAATTCTTCACGTGCGCTGAACGCGTCTATGCACTCACGATCATTCCCGTGCACTATCATCATTATCAGTGTATGTATTTGTTTATTCCAATCTAATGGGTTTGAAAGTGGTGAAGGTCCCAACCAGATCACCTCAGTTGGTGGAGAAAACGATTGCCAACATTTTCTAAATGAACCCGAAAACCCAATTCAGCATCCCCATCAGCCCCACTATATTGATCATGCCGACTTGCTTATCTCTCTCTCTCTGTCTCACTGTGGCTGATCCTCCGCACAATGTAACGGATGCCAGTGAAAACCTGTTGGCTTAGACAGAAAATTTCACCAATATGAATGTTTTGCGCATATCTGGAGTGAAGCAACTTTCTAAAAGCACAGTTATTTCGGGCGGAAGTCATGTTGACCTGCTCTATGAACAGAATATTGGCAACTAAAATGCACAAGGTTATCAAGATCAACGTCATTGTCGTGGTTTAGGTGATTTAGGGTTAGGTTTATATCTGGCTAGATTTTCCTTTAACATTCCTTCCAGAATTTTGACCTTACCGTGATCTCAATTTGATTAACGGTTTCCAAACTATGCATTCCCGTTTCCCCAAACTGGCAAAGTTCATCAGATGATAGCAATGATTTCAACATCCCTTGAGACTTGTGCGAGAAAAATTGTGTCCGCTGTGGTAGTGCTTTCCTCCTCAAATTAGCGAACAGTATAGTGAAATCTGATCAATCGGAATTTCGTCTATTCTTCCGTTTTTGTCGGGTTATTGAAAAGCCGTTCTCACAGTTCTTAGTTAAGTATTCTTTCATGCCTACCTCTGCCCCATTCTATCCTGTTGTGTTTCTGTTTAGCGTTGGGACTTACTGATGTATCTGTTTTAAATTATAATTCACTTTTGATTACCCTGTTTTGTAAACTCCTTGAGTTCTGATGAATTCATATAAATGGATTTCAATAACACCTCAGTCACCGATGCACTCATATCTGTTTGCCTGTCATTCTCATTCATCACTGCTATTCCGTTCATGATTTGTCCTTTAGGTCATCAATATTCTG
The DNA here is from genome assembly GCA_900618425.1 of Echinostoma caproni. Classification (NCBI taxonomy): domain Eukaryota; kingdom Metazoa; phylum Platyhelminthes; class Trematoda; order Plagiorchiida; family Echinostomatidae; genus Echinostoma; species Echinostoma caproni. The sequence continues at coordinate 45,841 of UZAN01041370.1, read as the reverse complement.
ATGTTCTTCATATTTCTGGGCATCTTCCCGTTTGGTCGAAAAGGTAGACCACTGTATTTGAGTTTCTAACAAGTAATTATATTTTACTTGCTCGTATGTTTGCGTAGGGGGTCTAGGGAATACACTATGTATTACCAGCATAGTTACGGTACATGTTTTAGAAGAACTCATTTGACGCTTGCAGGTGAGTGGCACCGCTTTCAGTATTCTTGTCCTCATAGATCGGCATTTAGATTCCCCAAGACTTTGCCACTGCGTCTGAAAGAACTCTAAATTTCTAATCATACGCATGTAGTGATCGTCACCATGCAATAAACCCCCTCGGAACCAACCGAGAATCAGTATAAACATCACACATCTTAGCAAATCATTTAGTGCCGTTTAGCGACAGGTTGATGCAATTCACCTTTCGGAAGTTATTATGTGTGACCGCTGTCATTGCTGTCTGTTGATGTATGAGTATAACGGGGTAGGCTAGTGTTCACAAATGGACAACGTAGCTCGAATAGTGTGATAATTCATCATTACTTGGGCTTTATGAGAAGATGTAACGGTTTTGTTGGGAATACCATGTGATGCCCAAGTAATGAAATGCTTATCACAAATACAGTGCGGAATATGATTGAGGCTCAGTCAGATTCAACATGTATGAAACAAAATTGAAACCCTTCATTACATAAATTTAGATTAGCGAACTAATGAAAAATTCTATTTAATTATACAGTAACGGGTATTGGTTACTCTGAAGCGGAAAACTGAAAAGGCCTGTTCATCCGTTTTAACTTTCTTGTACAGCCGTGCCAATTCATGTGGCCCACTCTGGTAACGAAGCCGTAAACTCACAGGTGAAACATAATCGCACAATCCGTTTGGATACCGGGCTCGGAATTAGACCGATTTACTTATTTTGCTACCCCGAAGCATAATGATAAGAGAACCGAAGCTGCCAATGGCTTTTACGCTCGCTATCTATCATCGAGGTTTCATGTTTGGTCGTTAGGTAAATCAAGGGATTAACGCTGCTGTTACTACTACTAATACTGCTGCTGCTGCTGGGCGGTTACGATGCTAATCAGCGCAATGGTTCACGCATTCTCTTCACTTTGTATGCATTATGTTCTCCTCCCATGATGTTAGGCATGCATAAATACTTAGTTACTTACTGTTATGATATAGAAACTTTCTAGAAACTTTGACCTTTTCTCCTGGTAGATTGAAGAAATTTTCTCTCCATTTTTTTTCTATCAACTCACGGTACTCCAAGCCTTTTCGGGTTTTCTCTAATTCATTTCCAGCCATGAGACAATTACGTTCATTGTAACCAATTTAATTAAAAAAAAATCGCATTCACATTTCGCTTTATCCCATTGTTTGGCTGAAAATCCAATGAGTATAGGCAATCCATGCCCGAGGGATGAGAGGTTGTTGCAAATCGGTAGTCATTCATGAACTGACTGACCTTAGAAATGCCACTATCTGGCACAAGTTACCCCCGTTTCATGTAGCTCCTCAGGGAAGGACGAGCATGAGCACGTGTAAAAAGGCCGATTTTAAAATCACTTTCCCGATCGAAATGTGAGAGAAATCTTATCATTCTTCCTCATCAAGATACTTGTCTTTTGTCCTCTGAAGAGCTGCTTGCTGTGGCTGAACTGTAAGTCAGCTCAAACTGAACTCGGGATTTATCCTGTGAAGGTATTCGACCGAGGCAGCGGCACTTGATTGGTAGTTGTCTTGGAATGCACAATCGCATTATTAAAGGGGTTTTGAGGCTGGTATATTTAAAACATTACTCGACAGTAGTTTGTGAATTAAAGTTGAAAAACAGTTAATGCTTTCAATACCCAAATTCGTTATCTGGTTATGTGAAAAGGAAATGGAAGGAGTGATCGCAGTAATTCTGGTGTGGAAATTTTGCAATTTATGAAACTTAGATTTTATTTGGTGGGAGCACAGACGCAAATAGTTAAACCGAACACATTTCACGGTAAACACCGGACAGAGAGAAAGAGAGAGAGAGATAAGAAAATTAAATTGTAGTCCAGGGTTAAAGCGTGGTTCACTTATTACCTCATTTTGTTTGAGAGTACTCATGCAAGTTAGGACGTAGGTGAATGTCGACAATCGTTTAGGCCAGATGGCATACATAGGATTTCAGATCATATAGAAGACGAACGGGAACGAGATTGTGGGAATTCAGCGTGCAAAGGGTGGTTAGGGTTTGTGAAACCCCTTTCACAATGTCGGTACAANGGTTAACGATCTGAATTATTCACATTTAACTAGTTTACAAAAAGGTGAGAACATGTGACTATAATAAAGGTTAGACCGCGAAAAAAAACCTGAAAGTAATAGTGAAACACTCAAAAAGAATATGAAAAGGAAGAGAATTTCAGGCAACATGGAAAAATGCCGTTATTTGCACTTCACCTCACGAGTGCCAGAGAAGATTTATCACGTCCGGAGCTGAGCGATTGTGAATCAAAGTGTTGGAAATCACCCGACTGTTATTTTCCCCCTCTTTTTGAATGTCACAAAAGGCGTATACCAATGTCCAATTGCAAATCAAACCGTGAAACTCACGTAACTAAGTAGATTCAAATTCAAATATGTTTGATAGATAAATTGAGGTAGTTAAATTCGGTTTATTTTTTGTCTGAAAATGGTTTTGGGCAATGGCGAAGGCGAATATTGATTATCATTGAAGTTTTCTCTGATGGTAATGAATGTATCAAGTTACAAAGTTACAATATATCCGTAGTTTCATTCACAAAAACATTTTTTTTTACCGGCATTCGAATAGATCATTTGTATAATCATCGTTATAAATGAATTACATATGGATGTTATTACTATGCATTGATATTGAGTTCTTTCCAACTCGTTTGCAAACTTTATGAAAAAATAAGGTACATTTTTCATGCAAAAGAATAGCAAAAGCAATAGATTGACCCATTCTGGCGGTTTCATGTCCACTATTTGACCCAGCTAATTTCTCATGCGAACGACGAGGTGGGTTGTTTGAAATCATAATGAAGTACACCTGTATCGTATAACTAAAAAGATCACTGTGAACCCTTCTGTTCCATTCGATTCCCTAATGGATTGCTTTGCGGCTAGATGGCAATACCAAGCACGCATATGGTTCTGATAGTTGTTACTTTTCATAAAATTTTCGGGGTACCCAACCCGTTTATTTCACCAATATTGTTTAGAAGAAAACAGATCGAGAGCGAACAGCTTTTTTCAATGATTTACCGGTCTACAGTGTGGTTAGTTTTATAATTGACACGTTTTTGAAATTTAAAACTATTATTTGGATCATCAGTTTTCGTTCCGTTGATTTCACACCGAAAAATATCGTAACACGGTCAGTCCAGGTGTACTCGGAGCTGAATCGAACTCCAGAGCGCATTACCATTCTCTAATCTGATCAATCGCGTTGTTCACGTGCCAGTTCACAGTCACTGAAACGTTCTCCGCCTATCAGTTTGATCCTGCCCAACAGATAGCACACTGAACAATGCACCTCTAACATTTTGCGTTATCTGTCTGTTTGTCTGTCTGAGAAAGAAAACTCATGTGGTGCAACGGAGACAATTTTCGACATGTTCATTAACGGGAAAATATACTACTAAACAAGTAATAAAAACTGAACATATTTTGTTTAATTACCCACAGGAGAATGCACCTGAGTTGCGATAATTCGCGAGCTGGTTTATAAAAAGCACTGCATAGCTGCTTCATCCCTGTTGGGACTGCCGACGAACATCCCGCAGATCCTGGTATTTCAGGTGCGCACGATGATTAGTTATACAATACGGTATCTGATTTAATTTCTGAAGCCAAGTACCCAAGGACTTGTCAGCCGACCATGTGGCTCAGAGGTGCAGTGTTTCGGCTCGCAACTCACCGGTTTGCGGTTTTATTCCCGGAAGGGGCACGAAAGTAGCAGACGTAGCTGATGATCATTAACAAGGACGAAACAAATGTTTAAGGCTGTTTGTTGGGGTTTTTTAGTTGGTTTTTAACAGTCTTGACAACATAAACTCGGGAATATGGGGCATGTGGTGTTTGTAGAACTACTGCGGCAACTTGGTTTGTACTATATTGATTGTAGTGAATTGTACAGGCACCTACACCTACATTTCCTAGAACATGTTGACTCTTACCTTGCAAACTGATAAAACGTAAGCATATTTTTAATCATCTATGCAGATTAAAAATAATTCATATGGGAACTTGTTTTCATCAGTTGAAATCTGATCCAACTGGGAGTACTGTTAAGTGAAGCTAGATGTTTTCCTGTGGGATNGGATGGTATGCAACGGAATTCATATCTGATTGGGGCATGGGAACGGCCCGTGGATAGATTGGGATGGATGGAAAGAAGGACGGGTTGATGGATTTATGAGGTCCTTGCGAACTTAACAGGTGAATTTCGCACATACGTGTGTTTGAACATCACAGAGTTTTGTGATTAGGGAGCTTATTAAAATGAGCGAAACTTGGCTTGTAATTACCGGAGCACGGCAAACAGTAATGAAACGTTTTTCAAGTAGATCAAGGGATATTAAAGGGGAACAGTAAAGTAAGACAAGAAAATATACTGACAAACAAATGAATGGCCAATGGATACGTGATCTAATGACAATGGAACTATTTGTGGTTACTGAAAAAGAGCACTGGACAGCTATTTGGTCCTGTTTGGGACTCGTCAGCGGTTGCGTAGCTCACGAGTAAGGGTTTGAAGTCTCCATTCAAATTTTTGCGGTTTGAGTCCTAACAGGGACACAGGAAGTACACATTACCGGACGAGTTCCGAACAGGACTAAACAGCTGTTCAGTCCTGTGTCGATCACTACGAATATTTCTATCGCAATCAAGTGCATTCAATTAGTGGGGAATTAAAGATCTTTGAAGAACTGAAACCCTCACTCAAGACCATTAAGAGTCCCTGGTTCCTTTAAACAACCGAATTGGCTAAACCAAACATGATACTTTGAAGTAGAATGATGAAATCTAAATTGTGTCAGCTTGCCTATCTGTGGGGGAAATCGATACAGCTTNNACCACTGTCGACTGTTCTCCACAGTGGCTCCCAGGTTTTGGTAGTATGCCTTATGAGCGTTGGGTGTTCCAATAGATAGTCAGTTCGCGAAGGCCTTAAAATGTATTCATCGCGGTTAGAGGTACTCAGACAAAGAACAGTTTGATCCGAAAAGGTTTGCTTTTGTGATAAGCTGTCATAAAATTGTGCCAAAAGATTGATTTCAGATAGCTTGACGCAGAACCAGATCATCAACATAGGTAAAGATCTAGTTTGGAGGGATAAAGGGTGAATCACCGATTAATGTGTAAAACAAATACAGGAAACCACAGTAGTACCCTGCAACAATCCCAAGTAATTGATCGATGGTTTATTGGATGGGATGGATTTGGGAATGGGGAATATGGCGAAAGATCTGTCTAGGAATGAGAGCTCGAGCATATGTCAATAGTTTTAACAGTACAGACCCCGAAAATCTCTGTGAATGGACCAATGTCCTATTTGAGCATAGATAAAAACAGATCATCTGGGTCCATGACACCCTATCGGTTGAAAGGTGCAAACGTTTCATGTTCGTTCATTCCTGTTAATTGAAAGTGAAGAACGCCATCCAAGACTACGCGTTTGACCTTATACGGAGAGTAGAGCGGTCACTGGTGGAGATTGGCGCCTTGCTTTTGACAGAAAAAATCGTAAGTTGGTTAGAAATAACTTTATTTAGTCACCTTTGATGAAGGGCTAAGTTTGTCATATCAAAGAACAGTAAAGGTAGGGTTAATCCACCATTAGAGTAGCCAATTATTAAGGTTAGGCATTATCAACAAGAAGACCAATGAATGGAACCAGTGTATCATAAAATGAGCTGATATCCAGTTGTGAATAAAAAAAAGTTGGTGATTATCGTACTCCAAAAAAGGAAGAAAACCTGGGTCGGTAGGATACAGCAAGGTAGTCAATACCACTAAAGGAAAAGGCAAAAGAGGTTCCGGAATTGCCGCAACAGGGAGAGTTAACAGAGGATATTACACCGCCTCCAGTGGTCTTACTGTTTTTCGCAAAACTTTCAAAACCGGATGGATATATTTATTATTTATATGTGCTGATTCAAACATGTTTCCCGTATAGGTTTAACACACGTGTTTACGTGCAAACGACAAATCAAAAGATCAGTGAGGTGTTCAATTTTTCTAAAGGGAGGACGAATGTTGGAACTCAGGAACAAGTTATAATTTGCGGTAGAAGTATGTGCAAGAGCAAACGGCTACATGGCACGCTTGTGTTTCGCGCTCGAGTGAACGCTTGTGAGAATTAGGTAAAATAAAGAAGAAAGTTTAATATTTAATTAGTAGGAACAACTCCTTTGAATACGAACGATAAAAAAACAATGGAAATTAGGAAATAAATTTCATCAAATGACTAACACGATTTTAGCACGCAGTCGATCAAAGGATGCATTCAATTCAAAATGAAATAAATAAATAATACCAGAGAACGTAAACTCACTTTGTTACAGGCTAATTACCTAACAGCTTGATTACATTGGTAACACTACGTAACCGGCCCCGAATCGAGCATACAGGATACTAATGAGATTCCTGTCCGACGAAACGGTCGAACTGTGAATTTGTGGACAGGAACAACTTGAGTAGGCTCAAACCGATTTCGGGGTTCATAGGGACTGAATAATCGTTAAGTTTAGCAGAGTGCCTCCTGAGTAGAAATGCACACAAGTCACTGGTCTGTCGTACTGCATTTTCTAATTTTTGACGTTTTCAAAAAATTACCCATAAATTTTGTCGTATTGTTGTACACATGAATAAGTATACACCCACACACTGCTGGGCTATTTTTGCATTTACTTTTGATTCATGACTGAAGGATAGAATCCGCCAACTGGTGTTCACGTGATGCGCTATCGCTTTGTACATGCAATCGATTTTTGTATGGTACCTTTAAATCTTTCTGGAGAGCCAGTTGCAATGGATCTTGACAGCATCGAAGTGAGCCATTTGATTTCTGAATAGTTTATTTCTCCCGATAAATATTCACGTACAAGGATGCAAATAATGATTCGAATGGAAGATAAACGAGCAGTTTCGTTCTTGGGTTAATTAAGATTCCCATTTGGCTTCTATATGCAAAAAAGGAAGCATGAATTCCTTAAAATGTCCCACAACTTGCAATTTTAGTCTATTAAAGGTTGCTTTAGTATGAAATGTGAAAAACGAAGGACGTAATCAGAGTTGGCGGAGGAAGTGGTAAGATTAAATACAGGAGAAAAATGGCAAAGACGGTATTTTTTTACAAATGCAATAAATATAAAATGGATGTGGGTCTGAATTGGAGGTTAGTGCAAGAATGTTTCCCACATCCAGCAAACTAAAACAATCATGTCAGACCGGCTCAAAATGTGTGAAAAACATTTCTCAAGGCCTAATCATCGATTTATCATTCAAGGAGTTCTATGAATGCAGCACAAACCTACCCGTTTTAATGAGACAGTCGAACAATACTATGAAATTTCCAATTTTAGTGACATATACTAATCGATGCATAGGAAGAGGCTATCAGCACTCAAACTGTTTGCAAATTAGTTCCTTACACCACGGAGCAGTATGGTAGTTCAAAGACACTTTGAAATACATCTACAGTACAAAATTCAATATTTAATTTATGGATGTGAGCTATTTTGACTTTGGAATTGCGTATTTTGAAAACCAAACTGATTCGTACCTGTTACTGCGCAGCGTTCAACAGAGGCAACGAAGCTTATCCAAATTAATTGGTAGTGATTTACTCGAAAGTTTATTTTATAATTTTGATCACAGATTTTAGCTATGGATAAAAAGCGGATTTCGATATTTGAACCATACAGGTAACTGGGAGGTTCTCTACCAATTAAACATAATTCCCATCAAGAAATGCCGATATGACTTTGTTGATGTTTTATGTGTGAAACGCAGTGTACTACAAACCGTTGTGATTAGTATTATTACTATATCATAGAATTCATGTGTTGTTCAGTAGACGCGATTGGTGGGTACATGATTTTCCAAAACAAATCTCCGAAACTACTTGACCGCATATCCAAAAGGGAGGTATTCCCTGGACCGCGTCTAGTGAAACACATGGGTCCGTCAGCCTGATTCTATTCCTTCACGTGATTCCATAAAGTGTTTTATGGGTGAACTGATTTATAACTGTTAAATCTTTCAAGTTAAGTCTCAAATTTGGACTGTGGGTTGGGTAGGTTATTTCCAAAGACCATGAAAAACGGCGCACAAACAATCCGGTTATCTTATCGGCCACCATCAATGCACAAACCCCCTTTTGTTTGACAGTTTTGGCTGCCCTGGACACATTTTATGGACAGGTACGTGGTAAAATCATTCACAGGAAAGGTAAACACTTCTTTGCATCAGCACAATCTTGGTAGCGTTCATCAAAGAAGAAAGCCTGGATTACAAAATAGCAAATCCGTTTCACTGAATCCATTGCTTTTGAACTAAGGTTCACACTTTGACTTTGATTAGAATCTGCTCAAAGGAAAGAGATGATGCTTTGATTAACGATCGATTGTAAATGGTTGGGTTAAATGCACCAGTTATATCCTAAAAACAAATTCCGCTTCCATGGTTGATGATCACGCCGATGATAAAAGTAATAATAAACGATAGCAGTGAACCACCACGATATTTTGTTTCCTGAAGAGCATGTGATTAGTTGGTGAATAGATCAATGGTGAGCACTGAGAGTATGGAAATCGATCACGTGTATTTGCGAGCTTTATGCGCTAATTTTCTGGTGAATTTGCGTATCTGGAGTTAATATATTCTGATGTAAAAGTAAGCTCTGGTACTTTGAATTCACAGTAGCTGACTAATTTGAGGTTTAAATCACTACAATCATGTCCTGACTTTAGGAACTTCTGGTTTACAAGTTTCAGTTTCCAGCTTGATAATACCGCGTTTGAGCTCCATTCATTGGTGGAGTAGAGACAGAGCGGTCACAGTGGGAGAAAACAGAAACTCTTATATTCTTTCGGCTGATACAAAAACAGTTTTGGGGTATCAGGTCCCAAATCAATGTAGCTAGATAGAGAATTACGGATACGACGCAAGGTCAAAAAGTATTCCTAAGTTGCAGTAGGTTTTGCCTGATAGCACGTTTTCATGCTGCATGTCCATACTCGCATCTTCGGTTTAGCGATGGCAGATTCTATCTGACTGAGTTCTTGACTATTGTGCGAATACAAGCATCGCTGACAAATAATCGGATAGTTCAAACGGCTGCGATGTGGGAGAGAGAGAAACAATGCATACAAACAAACAATATTAAACACCATCTCAATACTGGACAACTTTTTATCATTTCTCAAATTGAAGTTTAAATAGAAACGAAGACCACTGTGACGCTTGAACACTTTGATCAATTACGACAAGAGTGGAACGAATGGATAAGAATTTCTATTCACTAAGGCACCTCCCACCTTAAAAGGACTAAATTTACCCCGAACACTCATTTACAAGGTGTGTACGAGAGGTAACCTGGAGGGCATTTCCTAATTCATTTAATCCCTCCTATAATGTGATCGTTATCGTTGTGAACTAGCTTTCGGACAAACAAAACGATAACTTTTCTACAACTCCGCTTGTTCGTCTGCTTGTATCACACAGGGTTCATATCCCTAAATCGGTCTTGGCGCTTGCGCTTGCTAACTGGCCGACCAAGAACGACATAAACTCAATGAGCCAATTTATCAGTTACGGTGTACAACTAATGGGTTTATCACAACCCCATTCCGAGTGATCTTCGGGAGTGTATGTGGCTCACCCTAGGGTGGAGACACTGTGTGCGGTCAGATTTATTTTTTACCGGTTCCTTTCTCCCTCTCTCTCTGTGTTAGAAGGATGTGGTTCGGACTGATAAAAGCGGAACCGGATATGTGTACTTGGATCAAACGTGTCAGAAAATCCATGCTAAATTACATCCTGACTTTGACGTTCAACGGGAGAAAAGCAAAACCGCGGCTAATCAGATGTCTTTGGTCCCTGATGTCGTTTTGGTTTGGTGAAGAACGTCACGTGATAAAACACGGACTGTGACATTATAATGTCACAGCTTAAATTTATGTATGTATGTATGTATGTATATGAGTGTGCGTGTGCGGAAGTAGGTTTACGTTGGTTTGAGGGAGAGGGAACACGATAGTGATTGATGAGATGTACAAATCTGGCTTTTCCCAAGCACACAAATTGAACTCGTTGCACTGAGAGGCGAACGATAGGCGTTGATGGAACCTACGAAACGGCAGATGATCTAGTTTTTTATACAATGAGGTGTTTTGTTCCTTTTCTTTTGATAAGAAATACCTGAACTAATCATTCCAGACCCGTAAAAGGTCCAATAAACAGGCCCAGTAAAATGGTTTAGTCAAGACAGAAGATTGTCCATTTTATGCAGCCGTACGTTAAAGGTGTTGCTAATGCCCGTGTGGCTTACGACAATGTTTTTATTTTCCAACCCGAAGGTCGCAGTTTGATTCCCCACAGGGACAAAAGCTCGCTGTACGCACGGGTGATGAGTTTTCTCTTCGGTCATCACATAAAATTCCATTGTACTCTAAAAGTATTATCAAATGGGGAATCGATAAACTCCCGCTTATTGAGAACAACACCAGAGGAACTGTTTAGGCCCCGGGGTTCTGTAAAACCCCTTATTAAGTTAGATATGTTCTTATTTAATTGCATATGAATTAACAGAAATCAATTCTGCTTATTTTGCTGTTGTTGACTTGGAATAGAACTAAACAAAAACATATTTGTGGGGCACAACTACGTGCCTCGAGTGTTGGTAGTTTACCGTGTACTTCCTTGGACCGGATTTCTGCTCCTTATCTGACAGGTCGCTGAGTAAATGCTTGCAGGGACAGAATATACATGGAGATATTTACTAAAATTGAACTAAAACTCGATTGGGTACTAGTGAATTTCGTTCTACTTGTTGATGATCAACGTTTTGACTCTGTGAAGCTGGATTCGAACTAGCAGGTTTTCAGTATTTCCTTCAATTGTTTAAATAACATACTGGCACCAAAATAAAGTCCACAGTCCAACTATCCGGACTTTTTTCATGGATCACGGGGTTTATTATCCGCAACCAGATAGTCTCTATGTATGCAAACAGGAATTCCAGTGTTGCGGGTCTTTAAAGTATTCCCAGTGTAGCAACTTAGAAATAAAAACGAAAAGAGGCGACACGAGAAGGGGTATATTTGTAATAATTGGATTCAGATGCATAACGGATATCACACAGATTTTGAGACCTATTAGCAGCCGTCGAGGACAGAACAAAAGTACAAATTGCTTCTCTCAAAGAGAAGATGAAGAACCTCAGTTCCCAGATCACTCCAGAAAGTCCAAACCCATGGCCGTCAACACGTCCGAGAAGTGTCTTTAACAAAACAAATCAAGAGGTAGCGCGCATCACTTCCTCTCCAGTAGCAACGAGGAAACCAACGGTAGAAGTTTCGGTACCTGTAGTCAAAGTACCGCCACCTAAACGTCAGTCGCAAGCTACTATACCGTCACAAATGAACAAGAGAGTAGGTGGCAACACTGCACTCACGGTAGTTTGCACAAATCTCCCAGAACCCACAAGTCAATCATTGAGGGAGAGGCAACAGGACGAGCTGAGTCGCTGGACAGAGGTATGTGCCCGAATGGATGTAGAATCCAAACCGATGAACCTCACATGTCTCTGGCGCCAACCACCATCACCACGTATCGGAAAACCCAGGTTACAACTCGCGGGTGATTCTCATACACGGAGTGCCACAGCTTCCCGAAGCTGATGAATCCAACCATCGAAAGTAGAATTTTTACGAATGGCGCTTCATTCAAGAATTGTTAGACTGCCGCAATGTCTCTACGACGGCCATTAAACACCTTCCAAGTTCTCCCAACAATCGCGGAGATGACCCGCAAATACTGAAGGTAAACCTTGGGACACCAGAAATGGTAAACACAGTTCTCCAGTCATGGTATGAACACAGAACCAGAGGGCCCAAAGAAATACGTGTAAGACCGATGTTGAATTCAGGATCGAAAAATTGTTCACCAATCTAAAATATCAATCCGATTGCGCGTGAAACACTGCAAACTTCATGCTCCACTCCGACCCCATCAGATTCAAACCCAACAAACACCTACGGCAAAAAACGTCTGCCAGCCGACGACGAGGTCGGTCAAATTACGTCCCTAAACTCCAAGGGATTTCTGCACCGACAATAACTGAACTGTTTCTATACCAATGCTCAGGGTTTTTCAGTAAGTTTCCAGAAGTGGAACTACGTTGTCGGACCGGTCGATGGAATTTCATTGCCGTAACCGAAACCTGGTTGACGACTGACGTTTTGGAGTCCGAGCTGCGCTTACCGGGTATGGAGCTATTGAGGCGTGATCGTCCAACGCGAGGTGGGGACGTGTTGCTCTACTGTCATAACAGCTTGCAATGCGAGTAAATTGAGTGCCCCTTCGCTGCTTCGAATACGTTATGGTGTAAAGTGAAGCTAATAAAACATGATATCGGACTGATCGGTGTAATTGATCGGCCTTCTTCGTCAGCAGATTCATCAAATGAGACTTTGTTGTAAACAATGTCTTACTTCCTGTCATTGAATTTCACCCAGGTTCTTGTTATGGGTGACTTCAGCTGTCCAAAGCTGAGCAACGTGACTACGTCGTGTACGTCATTTGAAGGACAGTTGGAGTAGTTCATCCAGTCACATCCGTTGTAAAACCAGGTTTGGAACCAACCAAATTTCATCAACGTTGGACAAATGAAGAATTGATGGTTGAATCAATTGCAATCGCAACTCCGCTTGGGGCGCAGTTATCACGCTGCATTATTGTTTGAATACGTTTGCTATGCATCAGTAATAACAGCTTCTTCAAATCGCTTTCGCAGCACAACTGACTATGCAGGACTAAACAACGTGGCTCATGGAATCCAGTGGATCTCCCCTGATATAGACTGCAATCCCCTGGAATCCTGGAGAAAATTTGCTAACAGCATCACAACACTTGTGGCTGCTGTTACAACCGTCAAGTGTCTATGCCAACCGACTGTCCAAAAATCAGCAATTTGCAGTTGAACTAGGAAATGGATAATGCACAGGGACTTTCACTGGAGGGAGTTCAAACGCTGTCCATGCCCCAGCACTTGGGAAGTTTATAGGCTCCTTCGAAATCACTGTACAAGTTTGATGCGGGAAGACAAGCACAGTTATCACGATATGCTGACGAGAAATTTTATCGCAAACCCTAAGCTACTATATAAGCATGTAAACGCTTCCCGGAAAGTCAAACACGGCGTTCCGATACTAAACTCAGCAGGATTTGTTTCAGCGACAACCAAGGAGGCTGCAGAAATGCTTAGACTACAGTACTCTCAAGTGGTCAATGCGCCTAGTAACACTGGGTTCGTACTTGTTCGTTTGCTGGAACATAAGCCATTACCCATTACTGGCAAATATTATCTTTTCTCCCGAAAGGATGAAGACAAAGCTCCTGGTTTTGAAGAAGAACTCATCACCGGGTTTAGATAACATTCATCCAAAGCCCTTATCACCCGCGGCAAGTCACATAGCCGATCCTTTAATTGAGCTATACCAAAAGCTGTTCGAAGATACCATGCTTCCTCAGGTGTGGAAAAGCGATGTAATTTCACCAATTCACAAAGGTGGATGTCGTAGTGACCCAGCCAACTACCTACCCGTCACTTTCCTTCCAGTGTTGTCCAAAGTCATGGAATCTGTTGTTGCAGATTCGGTAATGGATCATCTGGAGAAAAATGACTTACTATTCCCAGCTCAGCACGGGTTTCGAAACATCGTTCATGTGCAACTAACTTGATTTTGGCTCGAAACGATTGGACTCATGCTGTAGACGAAGGCAAAGGGGTAGATGTTATTTACCTGAACTTCTTCAAAGCATTTGATAGAGTAAATCATCAAATACTGATACGGGCGCTGTGTAATTATGGAATCCGTGGACTCGTACTTGGCTGGATCGAGTAGTTTCTTCGGCTGCGTACCATGTCATTTCGTGTTTCCGATTCACTTTCTGAAACAATAGATGTCAACCTTGGTGTTCCACAAGGATCTATACTAGGTTCACGTCTTTATAATTGATATTCCAGACGTCCTTGGACCACAACCTCTGCTGTTTGCGGACGATGCCAAGATATGGAGGACAATAACGAAACCAGAGGATTCATTTAATCTCAGGAACGCCCTTGACGAAGCCCGCAGGTGGTCTGTCTCCAATGATATGGAATTCAACGTTACCAAATGTAATGTTTTATCACTACGTCACAATGGTCGTTATTCCTACACTCTCGGACACGAAAATCTACCTCATGCAACATCCGAGAAGGATCTGGGAGTAGCCATTCGTGCAGAATTGAGTTGTTCCACAAACTGCTCCACGGCATCATCCATGGCGGTAAAACAGGTTGGACTGCTCAAACGTGTTTTTGGATCTTTTGAGCCGGCTTTGTTTCCACGTCTGGTAGCCACGTGTATTCGTCCATATACTGAGTACTCAATTAAAGCCTGGAATCCATGGCTGCAGCGAGATCTGAAGGTACTCGAACATCCACAGAGAATAGCTACCAAAATGGTCAAAGGTTTGCATTCCAAGACCTACGGAGAAAGATTACAGCTCCTGGGGCTATACTCATCCCAATATCGT
>UZAN01041370.1:0-31031 GCA_900618425.1 Echinostoma caproni | reverse complement strand
CAACATCTCAACCATTCATGTAGATTTCTTTTGGTTCTATCAACCAATGTTCATCTCAGAGGGCATACACTGAAGTTGGCACTCCAAAAGAGCCGTCTCGACTGCAAACGCCATTCATTTTCGGTCAGAGTGTGCAGCAAATGGAACTCTCTACCATCTCATGTGGTCTGTGCGCCAACATTAGTATCTTTCAAGTTTCAGATTGATGATGCTCTAGCAAACATTATGTTTCAACACACAACTGCATAATATATTCTCCTGTGCTCGTCAAAAACATTACATTACTATTTTACTTTCATGGACCAACTGTGATCTTGTGAATCGTGTTCCGAAACAAAGTGTAAACACCCTATGGGATTTGATAAGCGGTCTTTAAGTTTTTTCCCATAATACAAATTTGAATTTGAATTTGATCACCGGTGTCGAAGAATGACTTAACAGTCCAATCATTCGTGTAATCTCGGAGTTACCGCCTGTATATTTATCACGAGATCCCTGGGGATTTATTGNAGAACATACTTATTACTCCTGGCTAATGGGATTTTCGATTCATCACCTGGGCGGCACCGTCAATCACGGGATGTCAGGAATGTCATTGAGTTACTGAGAAGAAAGCCCCAGGTTAACTGGAAAGCTTAAAACACAGCCATATTGAAGTTGTGTCATTATGAGTGGCATATATGTCTAGCGGATTGCTTGGATGACAGACGTATGGTGTGCATTGGCCCGGAAATCTATGAACCTGATATGATGCGTGGAAAATAGGGTGGATAAACGTTGTTTGAGTTCCGTTTTTAATGATTAACTAATTGTACAAAATGTTACATATATCAATTTACTTCAGAATAGTGTATAAATTTGATTTTTCGGACACATTCACCTCTTTGGGTGGTGTTGGGAGTACACAGACTGACTAAGTAATGATTGATAAACTCACAATGGTTAGTGATGACGTCACGCGAGGAGCGAGAGACAAATAGTTAAGTATTTAGCAGCAGTGACGTTACGTTTGTAAAAGAAGTCACGAATCTTTTCACTTTGAATGCACTGCTTGGTGGACTGTTTGGAGCCATGTCTAACGCACTGATGAGCATGATATATACGTTAAATAATGCTTAATAACCTATAGTGTACTAACTTCATCATCGTACGTTTCAATAGCACTTCAGTGAGAAACGTATCTTCAAGAAATTCTACTGACTTTAAATAGCTAGATTATCTATGAAATGAATTATGCAGAAAACAATTTGGTGTGGTGATCTGACTTGTTTCCTTTATTTGCTAGCATGTTGATATCAATTAATAAATAGGATTTTCAACACAGACAGGGATGATCAAAGTTTGCAGTCTTAATATTTCAGAGGCTCTGCGATTGCTCTCTTGTTGTACTGATTCACTAGCTCCCCTAGAACTGGGTACATTGGCGGCACGATCACGCACTCGTCTAATCATGTTTGTTACCATCACAAGACTTGGGTGAGATGGAGAACTCGATCATGGGTGTTCATATCTGATTGATTCTACGTGGGAAACGCATTTGGACCTATTTGTCAGGTTCCGTGTGGCAATCGTGAGCAGTGAAGCTTTGCGTCCTCACCAGGAAGAAATCGCAAACAAGACCGCCTCTCCCTTTTTGTGTGCCCCGGGGAAGTTTGTGCGAGCAACTGACCCAATTCGTCTTCACCAACGGAGGTGTATCCATTTGAACTTTTGATACTGCGATCAATTTCATACATTCACACAATGTTAGGCTGTAGCATATTTCGGAATAGGTCATTTTTTTAGGATTTTAACTATTCTGACCTTTCCCAAAACTATTGAATGTCCCGAGTATTACGTGCTTGGCAGTAATTACGGAAATATACATGCCATGAGTGCGCTCACTATTGGACGGCTGTTGGAAACGTTGACACAAGCAAAATACACAGTTCGCTCTCAGTAAGCAGTTTCGTTTTCTGGGGATATTCGGATTACGCTAGAACGGGCTTGCAAAATCTTAACAAAACGATTCAAAATTGAGCAGAAAGTATTTGGATAGTTGACAGATAAAATCTCAAAATCTGAAGTACACCGCCACGTAATAAACTGTTGCGGTTCCCATTTATTGTCAGTACGATTCGTGCTTAGAACATTGAAAAAAATGTTTTCAGATTGGAAGAATTCACCTGTTACCGTAAGATGAACACAACTTAAGAGTTATACACTTTTACATTTGAGAGCAGAAACGTTTACAGCTTGTCTGAAATTCTGAACATTATAATTGCTACAATGTGCAAAAGCGAGGGGTTGCATAATAAATGAATTCCGATTTACTATATATATGTACTATATATATACTATATACTACATATATGTATATATGACACCAACATAACTTTGGGTTGAAGGAGAAATAGTGCAAGGGAAAAACAAAAAACTACTGTTTTGTTTAGAGGAAACAACTATTTTTGATTGTTTTTTACTTTTGGGACTGAAAGTAGGAAAGGAACATTCACGTCACCAACATCGGTTCGATTCTATATTACATAGTGTCTCTCTCTATTCAACGACATTCTGAATCTTCGTGGCCGCAACCGGGGAGCCGGTAAGCCCCGAACGGAAGCCAAATCCGAGGACAATCTCTTCAACCATCTACGCCTGCCTATCACGCTGTTTATTTCATTCAGTACCAATGTTATGCATTTATGCAACTACCGAGTTAACCAAATCCTTCGAATAATTCCAGAGTGTAATTACCCGAACAAATTTCAAGAAAACAGGTTCTTGCCAATCTTTCTACAACACCTTCCACTTCTAAGGTGCAGAGAACATACCATAGCGAACAACCTCAATAGCCAAACGATTCAACGGGTTGACAATCGCCGGTGCATTGTCACCGAGTAAGACAATATCATAGGCATACTGCAAGTCTACAACTGGAGCTTCAGGAAGAGCCTCGACGCCAGTGTTCGTTACGGTAAGTAACGCTATTTGCAAAAACATCATCTATGGCAATGTTGAAGAGACACGGAGAGATAGGGCACACCTGTCGTACTGCAGTGGTGACAGGAAATGAGGATGGGAGTTCACCACAGACCCCGACCTTCCCCGGGGTTTGAGAGTAGTGCGCTCTTTGGCAGCAGGGCATATTTCCCGGNTATCCCAACAGACAGCTTCACAGCGAAGGGCAATAAATGAAGTCAGCAACCGCTCTGATGTCCAAGAACATTTAGATGGTTTATCGGTGTTCTAGCAACTGAAGTAGGGTGAGCCCTTGATCTATATGATCCCGGTATGCACGAAACCGAACTTGCTCTTCGCGGATTTGTCTTTCGCGAAATAAGCTTATGTAGGCGGTCCCATGGATATTGACCAAGGTGCACTCAAGAAAACTAATTGGAGAAGCCAGCGCGGAGAGCTCATTGAACTGCATTCCTAGCGCTGGGGAGGACTGTATATTGGTGTACCGTTTACTTCGCAGCTTGTGTCACTAAAGTACGGTATTTTGGGGGCTTGTAGCACGGATGAGCTAGAATAGTTACGGGGTATTTAAACACCTAGCTTTGGATTCAATCTTCCGTGAACGTAGCTTCAAAGATACTCTTAAGCCCTTTGTGAGTTCGTTCTTTTGAGAGAACTCTGTTCATTATATTTGCTGTCTGCTGGGATTGTCCAACGCATGTAAAGAAATCAGAGAGAGTTGGAGGATACCCAGTGTTTTACAGCTTGGTGGGTCAGGCCACAACTGTGTAAACTAGATGTGTGCATTGCGTTTCGAATGGTTGCCCAGTTCTGACCTACGCTCTAAGTTAGTTTCGTTGCTGCCAACTTGGTTTGGTAGTCGGCCGTCACGGACTCGTCGAAAAGCGTTGCGACTTTAAGCTATTTATTGTTCATCGCACACAAAACATGATGCAAATCAGTGCATGGTCAAAGTTCAACCAGGTAGAACAATACGAACGACAATCATTCACACACCGCTTCCATCTACAGCTAATATCTATATATTGAAACTGAGTTCACATCTGTATATCATCTGTACATCTATATACTATAGAGGGCTTATATCAATTGGCGAGGTGACTGTTTGGGTGTCTGACGTTTGTGCTAACGATAAACAGTCTGTGTTCTGAGTCTATGCTAAGAAGTCCATCCCCATTATCTGGACAACAGTTATCAGGGTCTTGATGGCCACCAAAATGGGTGACGTCGAGTGACAGACGGCCAACGCGTGCATTTAGATCTCCGGCCAAAATTACAACATTGGTTTGAGGTGCTTTGAGAAGAAGCTCGTGCAGGTTGTGATGAGAGCCATCTTTGACTGTATTCGGTTATAGTCTGTGGGAGTGTGTGCACAAAGGACAGGGACGAGCACCGTTCGTTTGATTTCTGCTTATCTAAGTCAAGTCAGTCAGTAGTAGCTTTATGCACCCAGATGGGTGTATTTTCAGCAATTACACCATATTTGTGGATTCAAATGTACAAAATCATTACATAATGAAACTGAAAGCAATAAGGTTTTTGTCAATGAAGTAAGCGGTTGCACAATTCTGTGGAAATTTTGTCCTTGTCCATAAGTAGACGTCCTAGATATGGCCGAACAGAATTGCGATAAGCAGAGGTACGTGCAAATAAAAGTTTCAATATTGAGCGTGTGGATGATGTGGATACAGCTATTGAAAATTCATGTTGTAGTGGGTGGTGAGTGTCTGAGAGTATTTTGGCGGCGAAATGTTCACATGTTTGTAGGTGTCTGTCAGTGATAGAATCGGCCAGTTTATCCCTGACAATGCCACTACAATTAGAGATGTATTTTATAGATCTCGCCAGTAAATAAAAGTCTTTCTTCAACATACCGTGAAAAATTACTGGAGAGCAATAAATCCAGTGGGGTAGCACGCATGCACTCACAAATCTAACAAGCAGCTTGTTGGAAACAGAAAGTAATTTAAATCGGAGTGAGAAATATGAAAGCTTTCTAGGTTTACAGAATGTGTTTCGAACGTGCAGTGATCATGATAAATTGTGTGATAGGGTGGCGCAAAGGTATTTTACTATTTTTGATTTCGGTAGGGGTTGTGGATTTGCAGAGAGGGTGGGGAACCTATCTGTAAAAGCTGAATATCGTACATCGGCCAAGAGGGAAAACACAACATCCTGACATTTAGGGGCATTCAATGAGAGGGAACGGGACAAGGAGCAAGTGATAACGTCATTCAGCTTGCATTAACTTTGTATCAACTTTACCTAAGCCTCTGAATCGTACTGCACATTCAGTCCAGTTCAGTTCTTACAACTATTACCCATGCACATTCGGGCGCCGGTATTGGTTGTCCATTTGGATAAAACATCAGAATGACGGTTGGAATATTGAGAGCAAATTCAAGCGACAGATGGCGAATTCATATGGACTGAAGTTACAAGAATAATGAGCAGATGCATGGGCTCGAATACTGAATATATATTTCTTAGCGGCAACACACATCGATCTCCAGACTTTCGAGCGTGATAGCCCGACCCGATCGTTATCCTATACACATTATAATTCTTCCTTCTAGCAAACGAACGTAGAGTGAGGTTGGCGGAATGAAACGGCAGGCCCCAGTCAAACGAAACTGTTGAGACAGATCTTGATGAGAATAGCGGTGAGCTAAAACACTAACTGACGTCAGTGGAACCATTCGAGATATAAAGCGCAGCGGAGGTGCTCCATACAGATTTTGAGAAGTAGCAACTTTGCGCGAATATTTAGGTCCGAGTTAAACGAGAATGTGTACGTTTATTGTGAGAATGATCAACAATCTATCTTTCTGAAGATGGAATATTCATCAACCCTTAGTTAGATTAGCTACGTATGCTACCAGGTGAGTTAGCTTCTATTAAATGTGGTTAAGACCAAGAAAAAGTCAACAAAACACCACCAACAAATCAGTGAGTATTGAGAGCGAAGGATGTTTATACCGGTAGCAATGAGTTTCTGCGGTGAAACGATATTCCGGTTAATCTTGGAAGCAAAAGAGCGCAAGACAATGAAGTGGCTTCCGGAAAGTGTTTGATGACTTGAACAAAACAATTTGTGCATGCGTTTGGTCTGCAGTACTATTTTAGTGTGTAAAATACTACATGGCAGGCGTGAATTCAGAACAAAATCTTATTTTGAAATTCTGTATTGCTATATGTCTCATTGAATTTTGCAATCAGCAAACCCAGTGTATAGCATTTCGGCTGAGGGTGGCTTTAGCTTCTATGAATCCTGTTAATTATGCACGTTTTATTCATCAAGAACAAAGCTCTATGAGATGATGATCGACGAAGAACGGTGGAAGGCTCTTCCGGTCCTGTTTTATCTTCTTTGTTGACGAATTCACAAAAGGATGCGAGAAAATCAATTATTGTTTATCTGGTTGTCTGTATATCTACATATGCATATATTCCTGTTAGTCGTTAACCCCTCCGGTAGAACGTTCACTCAGATAAACATGCAACGATGAAAATCAGGATGTTGCACGTGTTTGATCAATATGTATATATTCTAACCAGAATTGCAGATTCTGTTCATGACACCGACGATCATATATAACTTGACATGAGTGGCCGAATGTTGAGTTACATTACTGTAAGTAGCCCACGTACAGGTTAAACATCTTCTATGGGACATTTTTCAACAGCATATGTGATCCGCATCTCTTTATCTTCAGAAAGCGATCGATGAAATTGCTGGCAAATGTGTGATGAAAACTGCAGGATATATTAAAAAACAAATAAGGAAATGATTTAGCAAATTTCCCTAGGCGTAGTATACGTCAATCTAGCCGGTGATAAAACCTTTCAAAGAAACTGCCATGCGACAATATTAGGTTATCATTATCCCAATGAATTCAAGGATTGAAGGGTGTTTCATTTTGGTCACTTTGGTTCGTTGTTCAGAGAATATCCGTATCGTCGTCAACACTGTAATAAAAATGCTTACTTTGTTAATTTTAACTAAATACTATGAACGGTAGGCCAGCACACTTGAAGTCCGTATAAAGGAAAACAAAGCGACAACTCAGAAATGTTTACAGGATTCTACGAAATAACTTCTTTTGATCCTGTTCCAACCACAAAGTAATTCCAAATATGTGAATCAATATGTGAAAATGCAGCGCCTAAATTCTTATAAATATTATATCCTTAGGTTACTGTGCGGCGTCATTCGTCCCCTAGTCAATTTAACTGTTTGCGGTACCTAACACTCCCGTTTTAGGATTATTTTCGTTCCTCAATTCTTGATTGCTAAAGGTGTTTGTGTGTGCTCATAGGTGTTTCGGGCTGAGTAAATTGGATGATATTTTCGCAAACCGCGAATCGAAGGCTATGTTTGTCAGGTAAACAAACATTTGTTTTACTATAGGGGGATAACTTCAATCTTCCTTCAGGCGAAAATCATTTTAATCAAAAAAACCCGGACAGTTTGAAATTTTGAGTTTAAAATGGAAATCAATTCACGATTAGCTTGGTAACTTACTTGATCGTATCTAACTGGACCGAGAGTTGTTGATGGCTTTGATGATGGCTCACTCGGTACCCAATAGGGTGGCGTCAACGGTGAAGCTGAATAGAGAGAAGACGGGGCGGGAAATTTAGACTGATGAGTTGAAAAGATGAATTGGGATCACAATTTTCAGTTATTTTATGCTTCTTAGTATTTACTTCTGGCTTGTGCTGAGAGGATAGCATAACGTCACATTGCAGGATTTGAATGGGCATTTTAGTTTTAACTTTATAAATTGATCACGCTTAGAACACGCGGACTACTTACTATCGATTCTCTGTTCTGATGTGTGTATACGGGACAGATGGATAATCAAGAATGTGATGGATGAACTAAATTTTGTTGTTGTAAGTCCCAGTCTACAATTCACATAACCGGTCGATTATTTGTTTGAGAGATTGAATCGTGCTGCATAAACAGTATCCTAGCTGCATGCCAATAACCAAAACCGTATCACTGGAGAAATGTTTTGATGAAACACCCAGGGGTGTGTCACATTCTTGCTGATCAAACCCACCGTTACTCCGTCATAAATAGCCATACAAATCAGGCTGCAAACTCATTGATAAAGTCTGTCAATTAGTGTTATCTGGCTCATGTGACTAACAGTGAAGAAGCTTTCAAATTGATTGATGAGTATGGTCAATAACACTTGTAAAACCCTTTTAGACACTGGGAGTTCTAGAGAAGATCAGTCCGTACAGATACCTTCACCCAAGTGTACTGCATGGAATGTTCCGTTCGACTAACATAGGGAGTGTCAAATCGAGTGATAATAGTATGTTCGCAAAGTAAAACCTCGTCAACCCGAGCTATGGAAACTCATTTTTGAAGATTCAAGATCTAAATTTTCTTATCTAACACGAGATGCTACTCAACAAGTGCTCAAAAAAGTGTTTTGTTCAGTTTGGTCCAGTTCACTCCATATCAAGTTTTGTAATAATTTGGGTCCAATTAGCTACCTCTGGGGCATATAGCATACACAACAGTGGTTGTTGAGTAGCAATGTTGAATGTTCGACACACAAGAAGCAGATTATTGCCATTAAGATCAATTCCAAACGGATTCCATCGCGAATGTTTGTAGTTACCCATCGGTGGCCATATTTTTGACAGCTAAATAGTAAATCTAGCGTGCCTTGGGGGTTATCACTTCTGGGTGGTGCTCATTACAGACCAAATTATGTGGATACACTTAAAAGTGCACTTTATCGAATGGCTCTCCAGATTGGAGATGCGGTTGTTGATCAAGATCAAATCAAATCAACCGAAAATGGATAATGCTTCATCCTTACATATTAGTATGGCTGAAACAGCCAGACATATCAGGGCACAGGTTGACGTGCTGTAGCATATTTTTGGTGGTTACCGCACGTTTTTCACAGGCACACCAAAGTTCAATTACGTTTGAAGCGTCGCTCATATACAACAAGCACAACACAAGATTAATTTAATCAGAGAAATACGAAATATTGTTTGACTAATGGGTTTCTTATTCCACAGAAAGGACACAATTTATCGCGACCGTGAAAGCAAATCTCAATAGGCCAATTAGTTCAGCGAGACAATCGATGAGATCTTTACGTCACACCAGGGTCCGCACCGTATTCCTCAGCAATGTGACTTGCTAATCACACAGTTCTTTTTTAATTTCTCTCATGAACCAAAAGCAGGTGAGTTATGAATAAAAATAAATTTGAAGTAATAAGTTGTATTAAAAATCAGAACACTTTTACGGTTAAACTATAAGTATTTATAATTGCTTATTGATAATGGTAGTAATTAATCAAGACGGCCCCTATGCACGTTTGGCTAATTTGTGGATATTTTGTAAGTACAAAATAATTATTAACTGAACATATTCGGATCTCAGGAGTTTCTTAACACGAATGTGAACACGGACACAAGATTTACCGTTACAAAACCAATTCCCAAATGGGACACATCAAACATCAAATTTTGTGCTAATGTATGATGTTTAAAGTTAGTCGTTCACTTCGAAAGTAACTACTGGATTTTGATGAAGCGCACTTTGTGGCCTGACTGGTCGGATACACGTCCGATAATAGCTGTAAAAGAGAATTTGAGGAACAACTAACTCGTCGTTAATTAATAGCTTACCTGAACCTTGTAGTTAGTGGCCTATAATGTCAGTGTTCTTCTGCAATTTATCGACAGTCTGGGAAAAAACCCATGTGCGGTCGGTATTCATGATCTAAAAGAACTCCTTCGTGCTGGGTCAGGCGGAACGATTCGGAGAAACGGACCATAGATATGTTTTGTAAATCACCTTACTAATGCACTAGTCATCTACTTTCAGGGGATATTGCTTCCGGGGTGCATACCTGCCACGACATAATGAATTACTGTTGAGAATAGTGAACTGCTTTCCAATACGTATACCGTTGTTTTGCCTCAATTCATGAAATAAAAAAATATTGTGGCCGTGATAAACTGGTACTTCATTTTCTAGTGGAAGTGGCGTTTTCAGAAGTTTTATATATTGTAGGACCTGGCACTACCTGATGCCGACTATTTACATTATGAAGCACTCCATTTTTGCCCTTTCGGATCCAAGCTGGTGTTCGCATTCAGAGTTACGCAAACCACTGTTTTCTTTGTCGATGCCCGGTCATTGATCACTATTAATTTCCATTCAGGTCTGATCTGTACCAACTGCTCATCTAAAAAGCTGCACTACGGTGTTATATGGAAATCAGTTTACCAAATACGCAGTCCTCAATGGCAAACTAATCGTTTCCTGATTAGTTTAAAGTTCTCTGCGTTTATTTGAATAACAGTAACATTTGTTTTAGCTCAAACATCTTAATATAATCAGTACAACGTGATATATGTGTGGACTGATAGCCGAGCTGGTAAAGCATACATCAAACAAGTATGCAGGTGACGCGGATTGCAATGCTAGTGAGGTTCACGTTCTTTACAAAATCCAAAATTTACTGTTATTTGTTTTAACCTAATGCGCGTACACAACAGTGAGGATTTTTTGTGCACAATGACAAACCATCACGCGAGCTTTCAATCTCACCGATATCCAACGTCAGTTTACCTGTATACCATGTACTCGGTTTATAATCGTGTTATGGTTGTATAAGGTCATGCGGGCCGATGGTTAGCAGTGCAGTCATTTTGTCGCGATTTTGATGAGCATTCATTTCGCAGCCGAATGGATCCTTCCTCAGTGACAATACGGATCGAATACATGCTTCCTGTGATTGATACTTGTTTGATTGCAAATTCTTGAACATGAATCAAGGTAACACAAATATTTGCAAATGTTCCCAATTTTTCTGCAGAAGGGAAGTGTACGACTTGCGTAGAAGGGGATGGATGGATGGTGGGACAGCCAGTGGTTTTATGAATGGAACTGTTGTAAAGTTATCCAGCTGGAAGAAGAGGTTGAATAAACTATAAGTAGAAAGGTGTGTTTATGAATAAACCGTTTTTAAAGTCTATCTAGGACTGATGGAACAAGTTGAACAACGAATTTCCCGTGCCATCCTGAACATGAGGCCAGACGATAACACCAAAATATCAGGTGGGTTTCCGGTATAGGTCTTTTTGGTCGAGTAAAGTGTGAGCAAATTAAGACAAGTTCAAGTTTATTTCGATTTTCCAAGATAGTGCATATCCCTAGATTCAAAAATAATTCACTTCTGTCATGGGATGTGTGAACCATAAGTTGTGTGACCACGAATTGGTGGTTTCTATTGCGTCACTGCTCAAATTTGCACACTAATAGTTCACACGTGGATTGGAAATAAAAATGTCGGAGATATTTTGAAATCAATTGTTAGTCTGTTTAGTTTGGAATTCCAGGAAAAAGAATATGATATTGATATTAGAACACATCAATGTTCTTCAGATCAGATCGATTAGAAAACCGATTAAATGCTTGGAAGTAGAAGCACAATTTGTAAGCAATGACACTGAATTTGAATCTCCATTTTCTAGTCAATAAGTTTGTATTGATTCACAACATCCGTATACAGTAAGATCACAGTAAAATAGAGTAAACCGGGGAAACCACTCACGTGCTAACTTGTAAATTGAATGGAATATTGCACAAATGCGTTTCGTTCAGCGTTTATCTTTTTGCGAGACAAAATATAAGTAACCTAGTTCAGCAAACTTTTACACCCCATGAAAAAACGTTGTCCTAATTATCAAATGAATGCGTTTTCTCCACAGGAAAAGGATGTCATTCACAAGTTTTTTCATTTGAACAAAATAACTTTTTTAAAAACTTCAATCTAGTCAAATCTACCCGTGGTAGATTTGTATTCAGGCACCACATGGAACCTACACAGTACTTGAGAAAAACACATCACACTGAATAAATGTGAATTCAATTGTTTAGTTTGCACGTGTGTTGCGCATACAATCAGACCCGACCTCACTGGAACAAACGAAAAGTCCGGTTTACGGGTCTATAACAGCACTAAGAAATCGGTGAGCGCTCACGTCTGTAACCAGGTAAAATTTAACATTCGACATAAACAAATCGGTAAAAATAGTCAGAATAATTGCTCGGTTTGGTTGCTTAGTTGATATCCAGACCAGACAGCTGGTTGGTTAACGTCATTTATACATCATGCGCCACAAGGTTTCTAAACTGGTGATAATAAATCCGTCGGTTCACATCGTCACGACATGAGCGAATTACAATTGACAGAAATCTTATAGTCCACAAATAAGGGTTTCGTTTGGAAAATCAGAACAACTAAGAATTTATTCATTTCAAATTTTCATTGAGAACCCCCTAGGTATCATCATAAAGAGAAATTCATTGATTCTGGTATAGTCCTATCTTGAATAAAATAATCAACAGTTGAAAATCCAGACTTATTATTTTCTTGCGTTTCAATTGTTATCTGAGTTGGAGCCGAAACAGAAAGTGTAATAATTATAGATTTTTATATCCCTTTTTTACTTTTGTCATTGAGAAAAATATGATTCAATTTTCGTGAAGCGGGGCCAATCAAATGGTTGCCATACAACACGCGGAGAATGGAGAAAGTCAGGCGGTGGTGGTGCTGGTGGTGGAATACGAACACACGTCCTCCATGGCTCCTAACATCGGACCACCACTGCCCGTACTTGCTCTGGGTCACTGATCAAGATAGTGGTGGCCAAGTGTTTGGGTCACCAACTAGTGACCTGGGTGTCCCTGGTTCAAACTGCGCCATCGTCCCCCGTCTTCCCTATATCTGTATTTTCCCCAGGCAGCCTTTGTATGGCCGCAACCCTCTTTCTGAAAGTTGACTGTACATTTGTATATTCAATAAATGGAAAAAGGAAGTAAACAGGTATTTCTTTGAAGCTGATATTATTAAACCTGCATTCTTGCATTGTGAATTCACAAACTGTTTACCTAGGTCGGGACAATAAGATCGATCTGTTGACCCATCATATTTTAACTCATTACTGACTTGTCAGTCGCACTAGTCGCTACCGTCAGAATTGAAAATAGGAATAGTCAGCGTAAACCGTTGAACGCCACAGTTGAATGCTGAACGTGAATCACCAGTTTTTTGAATTTCGGTTGGTGGGGCCTTTGAATTTCAGTCGTGCTTTTATGAAATTAGACAACTATTTACTTTTTTGCGTTGGAAACACTAGACTGCACGTTTACATTAATTCATCAATTTTTGAATGTCAAATACTGACCTACCATTCCTCCATTATGGTTTTCCTTTGTATTTTTTGTGTATGATGATGAAATTTCACCGTTATCTCATTTCGTGAGGAATCGTTACAAACGGTTAAGAAATAGCCGTCAAGATCACCACAATAAGCATCGCGCTCGGTCGTGATGAGGAGAATTTCCATCCATAGAATAACGGTTCCGTCCATTTATTCAAGTAACATTCACTCACTTGTGGTGGAAAATCGATTACAATGCAAAAGTGTTGGAGTCGTTGTACTCCAAGAAAAAAAGGTTACATCCATGAGTTGGGGATGATGTGATCAGCTTGGACGAATTTGATGTCATCAGGAGCGACCGGATTGTGAAGCTCCGCAACTGAGGTGGTGGAGCGATCAATTGCGTTAATCGAAGTTTGTGCAACAGCACTCGGTTACCTTATGCCTAATCAATTGGCAAAATTGATTGTACTTTTGTTCTTTGCGACCCCCCCCCGCCTTCTGAACAGATTTCACTTTATTTATTTTTTGAATATATATTTGCCCCTGATACACTAATGTCTGACGTAACGTTGTTTCCTGATACTATAATAACACAATTCCCTACTTGTATTGACCAATCTTTGTGCATTATCGCTGGAGACTTTAATCGCTTCTAACTACTCTGGGTTTAGCGAATCTTGACAATTTCCCGACCCAAACCAATTTTTATCTCCATGGTATTTATGAAAATAGTTCAAATGTGTTTCATGTTCCTGAACGAGTCCAAATTAACACTTCTGACCAATGTAACATTCCTCTTTACCCCAAGCTATAGTGTAAAACTAACCATTGCCTTCATATCCGACCCACCTTTCATACTCTACGGGAAATATTTACCCGGAGAACTGACCCAGGCTCAGGGACTCAGTTTCTTCTATGGACCTTTCTGTTTTCCAATAATCGGTTCTCTTTGTCTTACTGATTATCTTAACTTCAGCTACGGTCAATGTTGCCCTGTAGGAACTCTGTCATGTTATTGAGACGGCTCGCATGACCGACAGGCATAACAGTGTAGAAGAGCTCTATGTTCTGAATAGAGATGAAATGGAACGCCTGAACGGAATGTGCGTTGAAAATGTATTGGGTAATGTAACCAACCTGTCGTGAGATGTCGATTACCTTGCGGAACCTCTGTGGCTCATGCATCAAATCCTGTCCCATTGTTGAAGTACTTAACCATGGATTTGCTTCTGTACCTGTCTCTAGCTCCTTTCCACCGCCTGTTTCTGTCCATGAGGCAATGAACTGTGGTTTTACGGAAGAGGTTGTTCAAACCCTGAGTGGAATGAAAGCCAACAAAGTTCATGATCCCGAACCATCAGTTTGCGCCGACCAACTTGCAACACCTATTGCTGACGTTTTCGGCACTTGTTGGTCATCCGGAACGATCCCCGATTGTTGGAGGTCAGCCCGGATCAGACTAATCCAAAAATGATTGCCAAAATACCGTCCAATTACCTGCACATCTGCGTTTCTGAAAGCTTTTGAAAATGTTTTGCTGCACCACATGATCCCCATTTTCAACTCCCGTGATCCTTCACAATTTGCTTATAAAGCCCATCTGCCCCACACTTGATGCAGTTGCTCATATTACTCATTCTTTTGTTTCCATCTTAGACAAAGATGCACGTACCGCTCGTTTAAATTTTCTTGATTATGAAAACACCTTTGGTTCTATTGATCGAGGTGCGCTTCTTAAACTTCTTTCTGAATGAAGCCGGACACCGGATGTCTTGAGTATACTAATCGTCTACTTCACCCGTAGGACCCAGTTTATATCACTGAATGGGGCACAGTCGTCTTTTATTAACATTGAAGCTTATGTTTCAAAGACGCTATTTTCTCCTTTGTGCTGGTTTCCATGTCTATACAGAATCTAACCAATCCAAGTGACTTTTTTGCTAGCAAGTATTATGAGGATATTGTGATTGGTTGCCCATTCCCTATTTCAAACAGTTTTCGACCTCTCCAGGACGGCGCCAATGAACTTCACGATTTATCTGTAGCCCGATCTTGTGTACTTATCATCGATAAGTGCACTGAAGTTCCATTTAGTCCTAAAATCGGTCTCCGTTATCTTTCACTAGTAAATAATCTCCCGATTTTATAGTTAAGGATTAAAACATCTTCCAATCTCTATCTGTTAAATACCTTGATGTCACCTAACCCATAACTTGTCCTGATCTGCTCATGTCATTAGCGTTTTCACAAAAGTCTTTTTATGCATACAGGCTCAGGAAACTGATCTTACCCCATAATCATATTCTTAAAATTTTGATGGCCTGTATTCTACCACACTGGCTGTACTGCTGCCCGATATTTGTTCTTGGTCTGAAAGAAAAAAAAACTAAATTTATTTCCGGATCCCTTTAGTTTTTGTGCCACCACATTGGAGTTGGTTGATACGTCTGTTTTGGTTGATTTCGTTATTTCCAAGCATTATACCACTTTTCATTCCTTTATTCACAGGATAACACGTGATCAAGTGCAGTGTCTGCAACGAGATACCATGGAAGCCCTGCCGGATCCCCGAATTCGCTCTAAATATCAACTCCTTCTTGCACGTACTTCCACATATAGAAACCGTGTAATTCCGAACCTTGCTCGTTTGTTGCTCAATCGTCAGACTGTTCTCATCCACCTCAAGGAAAAATTCTTGCACCAACCTCTTCTCTCATTTACTAAAGTATAGAATTTCTTATTTTGTCTGTTTTTTCCTGTCCGCCATTGGTTTTATCTATCCACTATAAGAGTCGTAAATTGCTGAAAATTCACCCTTCGGATGCATAAAGCGTTCCTTGACCTGAATTGACCTGAAGATTGTCCTGCAATGGATGAAGTGTTTTTTGGAAAAAAACAAAATTCGAATCGGCCTTAAATGAAAATGCTTAACACGAAGCCAGTGATGCGAGCCTTTATTGAGAAATTTTCTAAAAGACAAACTCAATGAATGAACGAAACGAGACACGGGACACATGTATCCTTCACGGTGTGCATCGGACGCTTGATGCAGGAGAAAATCACGCCCAAGAATAAACAACACCATATGAAAAGTGACCAGTGTCTATGGAAAATATTAATCGAGTAACCCATATACAATTTTTAGGGATAAGATTGAAGTGATAAAACGTTATTTCGCAATACAAGTTGATCAGGATCACCAACTAATAAACAACCGCTACTTCGTCTGAAATCATTATAATAGCCCCAATGAGCATAATCGAGTTTCAATGTAAAGAGGATATATATCACTGACAAATCAAAGAGATTTGGTAATGCTTCTATCATTCTGTCATTGATTACCTAGCACACACACGGTTTATGCAGTTTACCGTCATCTATTAGTAATGAATAAAAAAATCAGTGCGTACAAGTTGTTTATTTATAACATATCTCCTCTATTTCGTGTGAACTGCAGGTTAAATAAATGCGCTTTGATTATTTCTCGCATTTATTTTTATATAGAATATTATTACGCGTTTAGGGAAGACAAAACGTTTTATAGATGTTTTATACGTCGTACTCCCTCGGACCAGATCGATAATCCCTGACTTAATTTGGCACTTCGGAGTTCGATTATCTTCAGCCAATCCAAAATCGATTTCCTGTTCAAAGTTGCTGCAGAGACAAACTATTAGGCATATCACATGCATCAGGTATTGATTACCGCAGCCTGGTACGCTTCCAGGCTTATCCTTACTGTAACAATCGGTTTGCGATAATTGGTTGTGGGAGACACGTTAGGGTACTATATGGATATTTGATCAGTGTAAAGAACTCAGGTAAGTATTCAACTTTTAGATGCGTATCAATTTTGTGTGCGTTTTCGGTATCATAACGGGTCAGGTGAAAAGTGTTTTCGGGTTCAGAACAGTTACGAACATAGCATATTATGTGACAATATTATTGTATCACGAGCATTTTATGGGAATGTTTAACACATGAAACAATTCAAAACAAATAAATATTCTACAATGAGCAATGCGATGATTATGACTTTTTCCAATCCCTAAATCGTCTGAGTTTATAATCGATACTCGAGAAAACGTTCGTTCGGAATAAAAATCATCACACCAAATGCAAATCAGATTCAGAAAATGGCTAGAGAATGAAGAATCAATGAATGTATGACGTACGCAGACACACAAACTCAGAGATAAGATTACAATGAAATATGGTATGGCTAAATCAATTTATTTAATAGACGGAGACTTGTCAACAGAAACCCAATGCGGTCAAGCAGATCGGGTGCTAAGATCATTTTAATCCATTCAAAGCACATCGATTGCAATTACTGATCCATTGAAATAAACGTTATGTGGCAATAATTCGAACTGCCTATCTTGTTTCATTCAACAAACGCCGAGTATTTCAAAGGACTACACCTTAAATTTCATAAATTACTAATTTATTTGAAGGTAGAACGCATCCAAGGCATTTGAATGTTTCCAATATGGTACACATCCTGCTTTAAGAATGATAGTTGAACGCAAATTCAAATGATGTTTACCACGTGTTATCGTTCGCACTCAGTGCCGTAGATACGTTATCATGCATCACATTATCACCAGTGTATAATTAGCATTGGAGTATTAGCTGTAGAGTACCAGAACACCAAGTTTATTTAACGTTTATTAGCCTACCAAAGTTGGAATTGGAACAAGTTTCAAAATCTTCTGATTGTAGGATTGGAAATATTCCTCGCATTCAGCGATTCTTTTACAGTTTTGATTATCCATGTGCTTGAAATTGGCCTCTACCATGCAGATTCAACCGATTGCATTACACCACTACACTTTAAAGACACCAGAAAGTTATACTATCTTCACGCAGTTCTTTGCTCAAGCCGTTCATTGTTTGCCTGCATGCATTCCAGTACATGGAAAGAAAGAATAAAAGCAAATGGCTGGATTATTGTGATTTATCGAGTGCAAAGTAATGACTCAGAGAATCATTTCGAGTGGACGGAATAGTTAAAATGCGAAATGATCATTCCGAATCCTCGGGGCTCATGACATTCGGTGGAGTTAGAAGATGAGAGGACGAGAGTGTCTATTTCCAATATATGTCCCATTCGTCGGTGATATGTCGATAGTGCGGGGAAGCGATTGGAACCGTCAGTTTATGGTTTTCTCGTTCAGGTGGGTAAAAATACTTTCGTTGCTGCATTTGGAGCACGAACGTCGTGTGATGCAGAATGCCCAGTAACTAGTGGTATTGGGTTCGTTTAACCAATGTGTTCCCAGTAGGACTCGTTGTATATGAAGCAAGCCAATGAAGAAAAGATTTTGATAAACTGTTTGTTTACGATCGCCAGCATTGATCACTGGAGGATTGATTTTCCCCCTGTCTTACTTTCTGTGCAATGAATATCCCGTGTGGGTTTGAATAATTCAGGGTTGGTGACTTTGATTTACAAAAGAGAGGTGAAGAGAATAATTGAGATCCAAATAATTCAAACTTATCCGGAACACAGTCACAAATATTAGCTTCTGGGAATCGACACAGGAAAACGTTAGCACAAGTCGAATACAGGTTTCAGAGGAATAAAACATATGCAAATATTGGTTGGCTTCCAACAGTAGTACTCAAGTAAGACCATTGGACCAAGTCGTATTTGGTTTACAGAAAAACCAGGTAAATTGGTGTGATTCAATTCATACTGTGTTCCACTGATGGCACAGATAATAGGAAACACTGAACCACCTTGTCTATCTACTCAATATAGAGCTTTGCAAAAGCCACTACTATCTGCAATTTGAAAAAAGCTGGCTGAACTACAAATTAAAACATTCTATTCGCGTAGAGGCGTTGTTAGCACAGACTGGAACAGAAAGCAACCAAACTCAAATTTGGGCTATACCCAATGACGCTGGAACAAATCTTTGTTCTTGATACGTCCAAACCGGTTGTGAATAGCACCCATCTCAAGTATTTGGTAGTCGAGCAAGTTGGTATTAGTCACTATCTTAACACACAAGGAGTCCACTGAAATGTGCACACTGGGTTGTGTGATCCGGGGATTCACCTTTACGAACCGAAGCTATGACAAGAAAAAAGAACTTTCTGAATCGGTGCAGCCCTTGTGTTTAATACATTAGTTGCTCATGGTTGTGATTTCACATTTAAAAACTATTTCTCCGTAGAGACACGCATTGATAATTTGAAAGTGTTGTTCAAATTTCTCACATTGTCCGGTTGCATGAAAAATATAAAAGGAACACAATCTCTTCTAATGGAAACACATGTTATGTCAAATGTATAGTTCATGCACACTATGGTCTTGAACAAAATATGTCTGTTGCAAATGACTTCAGGTCACCCACATAGATATCAAATTGCAACGCCTACGCAAATCCTATGAAAGCTAAGAGTTAGCTGTTAGCACTCAAAAGAAAACTAATATGTGTATATTGGATGTTAGAGCATGAAACATACGTTTGGTTACCACTATGAGAATCTGCATTGCAAATCAGTTCTAAGGATGCTTGCCGATCGGACCATGGAAAATGAAAGTGAGTCCATTATGGACTAGAAAAATAAGACAATATATGTTTTGGACCTCACGAGCTCAGACAGAAGTATCAATATATACGAAAGTATTTCATGTACAAAATTTACTTAGGCCAAATGAATGAAGATCACACAGGAAGAACCCAAGGCAAATCCAAATGTCTGCGAACTCGCTCGGAAGACATAAGACGGTTTCCCAATTCAAGGTAGAGAGCCTCGTGTGAGATTATGCCTGTCATTTGTTGACCGCGTGGAACAGATTGCGAAAACTAGAGAATTTTGAATAAATGAGCATAGAAAAGCCAGATAGGCTTTTTCAATCAAATCCTTTCGTGAGCGTGCAACGAAATTCGTTCCGAAACTGCCAAACAACGATCGTCATTCATACACTTTTGCCATCTATCAGGTGTACTTTATAAATAACTACTCCGATAAAGTTGATACTGGCCCACCCCAGAGTTTTATTCGAGTGACATTATGGACAGACAAAAGAATACCCGACAAGAACACAGATGAGTCCTTCGAGGAACCCGAATAACCCAAATTTCAGCTGACAGAAATCAACAACTCTTAAGGCACACGGTGCACTCGAAAGCCTATCCTCGGAGAACCGACTCCCTACGCATTCAGGTTTGAAGATCTAAATTCTAATGTGAATTCCGGTTGTGGGAGCACAAACAAACAAATGCATCTTATTTATTCAACAATTTCTTACAATAGATTACTTTTGTCACACATGCCGTCTCTCTAGATGTTTCAATTTTATTGTCAATCAAGAGTTTGTTCCAAGGTGACACCTTGTCTCTCTACGCCACGTTTTGCTTACTGTACCGGGTGAGGAGTTATTCCCTCTACCGTACTCCTGTTTCTTTTCTCTTTCTCTCTCTTTGTCGTCCAAGTAGAAAGCAATAGCCATAGGCACTGTTAGAACCAAATTATGTCTGGGGTTTCCCTTAGTAGTGTGGGTGAACCTTTGAACTCTAACCAATTAGCAGTTTACTGTTGTTTGTTGTAGTTTCAGCCAGGTCAAGCCAATCAATGATTGTTTTAAAAGTACTTTTTGATTTGGAAACAATTTTCCTTTTTTAGTGGTAACAATCAGCGGCAGAATGTCTTTCACACCTCGCAAAAGGAATTGGATCGTGAAGTGAAATTTCGCGCTGTTAAATCTCTGTTTGTACTGAATCGCAACCCGTTTGCGAACACAAGTTATTCTAGTTAGGCAATCTAGAATGACCTTGCAGCAAGGACGGATGAGGAAAAAATTGCTCACAATCAATTAGTGTTTAATGAACTCATTTTAGGTCACAGTAGACAGATCAAGAACACTTATGTGCTAATTGATTGAACTCTTGTTAATACCTCATCGAATGACGAGTGGATACTGCTGTTCCCAAATCTGTAGAAACGCCTAAATGTGACATGACCTGGAACGGTCACCAGATTTATTCAAACATTCCTCATACCAATATTCATCATTGAAAGATAAGACATTCACGGAGAGTCAATCTGAACATCTGAACGAAAATGATTCCACACTCGAATTGTCCAGACAAAATATTTGATCACATAAGCACTCGTGGAAATCTTCTAATATGTTGTGATTGCTTTTAGGAAAACAGTACCCGATTGGAATGCTGTTGTAGTATACAGATAATCAAAATTGTTTTGTGCAAAAAGACGTAATAGTATTTTTCTAGACTTATCATATTCAAATGCGGTTTTTTAAGTCTTGTAAGAAAATGAATAAGTAAAGAGTCGTACAGCGAAAATGTTTAAGATAAACTTTCGTTTACCTAGCGTTTGAGCTCTTCCATTTCGTAGGTTAGCGGAAAGAGGGTAGGTCCATCGAGGATGATGTTGATTAGCTCGGCTGGTCAGTTTTATGGGAAACCAAATCAGTACGATGGGACCCAGAAGGTGATCATCTGATTTCCCTCCACACAACGAAAATCGTGTATGGTAAACGACNTAAACGACTAGTTAACCATATACAATGCCTTCCAAATATAGTCACTCAAGGGGATGCGTTGCTGTATACGGACAATAATCCCACCATCATCGAAGCACGGGAAGGCGTACATTACTGCGCTTGGAATTGTGAGGGTGTTTTGATCAATGCGAACTATTTGGAGTATGTGAAAAACCACAGACATATTAAAGAAAAATTTTATTTCCTAATTTTTGCTGAATGTTGACTGGGAGAGATCATATTAATTAGAAGCTAAAACACGCGTCTCACAAACAGCAGTAAAACGTTTCCTCTAAAGTTCAGAAAGTTGATTTAGCGAAACCACTCAAAAGGAAATTCTCAAAGACCACTCACTCGAATTCATTTTAGACAATTTATGGAGTACTTTCATACAAATAGACAGAAATATGCATATCATTGTGAAAGTATTCGTTCAAATGAACACACCTGCGGGCGCCACTGGACGTTCAACGGTTGGTTGGTTGACGTATGATGTACCGGTTGGATAGCCAGCAATAGCATTCACTGTGTTTGTGCGCTGAACCAACTCGGAGCGTATTTGGGAGTCTTGCAGTTGCAACTGCATAAAGTAACGAAACCAGGCCTGATATGCAGGATCCTCCTCAGAGAATGAAATATCCTGGTTAGGGGCGCTTGTTGGAACACATGTACGTCTTGCCTTGACCGCTGCGATGGCAAGATAACGTGCTATTTGTGTTAACTCCTCAAGTCTCAATGTGGATTGCTGGGAGTCGTTCATTTTTCCGTATTGCTCATTATATGGTTGTAAATTACGATTTTCGTTCATCATTTGATCGGCACTCAAAGCATCACAAAATCCAGATGCAAAAACATAAAAGGAACCGGTGAAGTGACATGTACCTCGGACAGTTGTCACACCCTACTGGTACGTACTACACCATTGGTCAATGATCAAGGCTGAATACAGACCTTCGAGTGACCTTGGAGGATGAAGGTCATTGGTTATTCTCCTTGGGTTGTTTTACGACCAATCAGAATATACAAACGTGTTACGCGTTCCAACGGGCTCAGTTACGCCATTACAGTCATCCATTGCGACCAAATTCGTGAATTCCATGCACTACGATGACATTATGCAAGGGCCTTGGTTTGATTGAAAACTGAATTGATATATTATAAATCTTACTTGGTACATCTAAATTGTGAGAATTTGGAAACCGAGAAAATTAGATGGTCTATTTTTTCGTGAAAACCATCATGTGTGAAGTTTGTACCCAATATCCAAATGATGAATAGCTCCTATGGTATCTTATTCCTTGAAACGATGTGGAAATTCCCCAGTCCAATTTAACTGAATTATGGAGTCAGATGTCGTCTAATTATTCTACACATTATGGTGTTGCATTTATGAGCCGGATGAAGTGAAACCTAGTCAAACCGTATCACTAAGACAGTGGTATGAACAAAACCCGATATTGTAGCTCAGAATGACTGTTGATTTTTCATTAGTTGATCGGTAAACTGGGCAGAGTACTGTCAAACAGCCAAAACGGATTATGGAATCTAGGTTCATTAGTGACAGGAACCAACAGGAGTGTCGGTACTTTTGGGTAATTTCTAGATTAAAAAAAGCCAATAATAGAATGTATTATAATTTATTATGAAAAGCTAATTACATCTGAAATTACGGATTATCTATTGCTTGGTAGAAGTAGTTTTCCAAAGTTCGAACACTGAATATGTAGGTTTTCAAGTCTAAACCTGCTGAATTATCTGATTTGTATTGTCGAAGTAAATTATAGGCGCAGGTTAATGGCGTTTTGCAGCCTGATGTGTCACTTAGGATTTAGGTCATCCGATTTCATATTATGTTCATTTTCTGCCATATGTTAGATCATTTGGATAACTAATCATAAATTATATCATTCTTCAGTGTGACCCTCGTCCGATTTATCCATCTACCTATCAACTATATGTTTTATGGTTCATCTAATTACCCAAGAGATCAATACATTTACCCAAAATACCTTTGTCAAAAAAAGAACATTAATTATATTGAGGCGTCTTCAAACCGATATTATTCTTGTCTTGTTATCCTCGTTTTTCTTTAAAACTTCACACGAAAATTCGCGGACAAAAATAGACCCCAATCATGAAAACCTTTGTAGTCTAAATCAGGACCAAAAAAATGAATTAAGCTCGTGAAAAGTCATCTGTGAAAGTATTAAACGCCTATTACTATGTCAGTTCTAGAAAGGCTCAATCTGTTCAATCCGGTTGCCTAGAATCAGGTATAAATTACAGTTTTACTGCTTTTATATTTTGCTCATCAATTCTAAGAGCTTCATTCAGTGAAACATACCTGAATAAATATCGTAGATGAATGTCTAAAGAGACGGTATATTGTCCGCACAAGCAGGCGTTTATCTGAACAACCTGATTGCATAGGGGACTGATTAAGATTATGAATAGTTCGATCGTTTCACACCTAGCGGAGTCAAGCAAGGCGGTTAACTTGATCGCGTCGTTTAGACCTGTATATTTATTTCGTAGCCGTCAATCTAGTGAGATTAGTAGTCTCGTTCTTACCACATCCAAACCGATCGGAATCTCTGGACATACCTCCCTCCACGCTACCACAAACAAGTTTTAGGAAAACTGGGTCTTCCATGGCCAACACCACTCGGCACAGCCATCACCCCCCCCCTTCGTCCCTCCTAATGACCCGAANTGTGACCACCAAAGTGTGAGCAACATCTGGTCATGGAACTGAAATGATGCTTACTTCTTTTCCCATGTGTCCTGATTTTTCCCACCCACCTACCCCCAAGTAAATAGTTTGACATAAGTTGTGATAAGCCTGCAGAAGAATCGCCACAAATGAGCTTGTTCGCTACTGTTTTTTCTTGCAATGTTTATTCACGGCGTGTTCGGACAGTCTAAAACGCTCTTGGTTGATTTCAATGAGAAATACAGTACACGACTTGCCTGGCTGTGTTCAATTTTGATAGTTAATGTGAAAAGGGTTTTCAAGCTGTTTCACAGAAAAAACGATTAATTTACAAAAAAGTTCATTTTAAGGAATGTACACAGACATCATGTAGCTTCGATTCGAAGCAACGCACCTTATAAAGGGACCATTAAAAAACTATGGCAAATGAATGTGCGAATACAGCAATGGGAAACAAATCTTTCATATTCAAGTCATCAGAAATTGGTTGTGCGATTGGTATTTCAAGCACGCTTTATCTTCATTTACGAAGATGTATTCTTCGCGCAGTACAATAATGTACGTTTATTACATGCTTATCAAGAAACTGAGCAACTTTAAGAGACGGAATCAACCGGGATACAAACCCGCACACAAGGGTTGTTTTTTTCAACACCCTAACCACTGTCCGAATCTACTGCGGGGAGTTAGCTAAGCGTCAAATGCATCTAGTAAATCATTCATCTGTCATGTCTTTTGAGAATACCGGGACTTAGTAAACAGTGGTCAATTTTTTGATTCCAAACCTTTCAGTAACGTCTTACTACAACAGTGCAAGAAACTGGCACCTACTGGATACGAGGTTTCTTGATGTTATTTATCCGATCTAAGAAAGAAACTTAGATATGCGTACTACCAATTAAGACGACATGTGTAATTTGAAACTTTGTCGATTGGTCTGATAACTGGGATGATGTTATATTACCTTCTGATCCATCTAATCACAGTATTGGACTCCGTTTACTGTGGTGTCACTTTTGGTTTAACTGTCAAATGAGGAATAAGTGGTGTCCTAATAATGCATTAACATATTATATAAATCACTGTCTGTCTTAAACCGGAATGCAACACGACATGGGAACTACCTAAACAGTATTTATATAGGTTGCAATTTTAACAACACAGCGATGTCGTTACAAGTGAAAATATTAACCGACGTTTCCGTTACCATGGGTAACCTTTATAAAGCCGATTTTACAATCGAATGAGTCAGGAAAAGTTTACCAACTAAACTCTGATGCACTGTGTGTGTGCCTTTGTATGTAAGTCTGTGTCCGTGTCTGTGTGGATGTTATCGATCCGGATCAGGCGTTGGGCATATCCCTTTGTGGAAAACATTCATTGAGACATTAGAAATAAAATCCGATAGGGGGAACTAGATGTTTTTCGATAAATTCATCAACTGGCCATTTAGATTTATATAGTTAGTGCATTTAATATTGTTTGATCCTATGTACGGTGGATATTATTACCCTGTGTACAAAGCGATGCTAGGTGCGTCAACAATTTGATTGAGCTTCCCCTTGGTTACGACATTCTTCCAGTTACCACGATTGCATTGGTTAGTCGCTTGGCGACCGGCTATGTTAGAGACAATGTCTGGAAGAAACGCTTCTGATTGCATTGTGGGGGTCAAACAGTTTGATCGCAATAGCTTCAGCCGTGCATAGAAAGATAAAGTAATATCANTCAAATGCACTACCTATATAATGTAAATTGCTAGTTGTCGAATTTATCGAAAAACAGCTTTTTTCGCCTATCGGATTTTACATCCGTCTATGCAATATGTGTCTGTGGGATCTGGGTTATCTGGGGTCAAATCAGCTTTAGGAAGAGTGCTTCCAAGTGAAGCTAACGCTGTCCAGATGCTCGAAACCCCTGCCCCATTGTTTCGATTTACACACCCAGGACGGGCACTACTTACAAAACCTCGGCGTATAGGCGCTCAGTGTTTGTTCGAAAACTTCGTTAAAGAATTTTCGTGTTTCATTGTCTACATGGTGTCCCTCGGCATTGGCATGAAGTGCGATTGCCAAATCTTGTTCAAGTTTGTTGAATGGTGTGACATTAGCTGATCTCGATTTCTCTTTCCTTTGATGTCCGGTGATTCTCACCCCAGGA
This sequence comes from Echinostoma caproni, assembly GCA_900618425.1. Taxonomy (NCBI): domain Eukaryota; kingdom Metazoa; phylum Platyhelminthes; class Trematoda; order Plagiorchiida; family Echinostomatidae; genus Echinostoma; species Echinostoma caproni. The sequence continues at coordinate 4,452 of UZAN01041370.1, read as the reverse complement.
TGTCTGCATATTTGTCCAATATCTTTTGCTGGGTAATCCCTGCGACTGATCTTGTAAATGCAGCTGTTTTATTCCTGCATCGGAATTGGATCCTTGACTTTGAACAGAAGAAAATCCGGATGTTGTAACTACCGAGGGTATTTCTAATTGCCTCAGATATCTCCAATCTGTAGGGTATACCAATGGATGCGAGCCAGTCTGTTGGACCCTTGCTTTCCGTGCTTGTTTTAGGTTTGCTAAGCTCATGTCGTACAAACCGCTATGGGTAATTGTTGTCCTGGAGTACCCGGTTTAAGCGTCGCATTTCTTCTTTGCGCGTTACCTACTCGTTGCAGAGGTTTTCAACCCCGTTTGCTAGTGACGAGATGAGTGAACGTTTTTACGCATTGTGGATGTGCAGAATCGAAATTCAAATATCTAGCTGAATGGGTTGGTTTTCTATGAATGCCTGTTTGAAATGCATGAGATTCACCAATTTTCACACGACAATCTAGAATGTTGATGACTCTCTCTGAATTCTCTGTTTCCGTCCTGAATCTTATCGAGTTACACTGATTGCTGAAGCAAATCTGTCGTTTATCCGCTTTGATGACTGTGAGAGTATCATCGACGTATCCAATGTATAGACGCGGGGTGGTTCTTAAGTTCAATGAAGGCTTTTGATTCTATAGAGTACATTAAAAGATTGTCAATCATTGGTGATACAGGAGGACCCATCGCAACACCATCAGTCTGTCTGTACAATGTGTGTTTGAACGTAAAATATGTGGAAGTGAGGCATAGTTCTTCATCATTATTGATTTCATGTAGGGTTAATAATCAACGTTCTTTGAAAGATGAGACAGAAATCAATATGGAATGTAAGACATCTAAACTGTTTCTAATGGGAACACTCGTGTACAAGGATACCACATCGAAACTAAGAGCAAGTTCATCGCTCTGCAGTTCAGTAATCTGTAGAATGCGGGCAAAATGAAAAGCATCATTGACTTGACTCATCACAATCTTTTGATAAGGAGTTCAAAGACTGCTGAGATACTTTGGATAATCTGTTGTTTACACACGGAGTATAGTTCACAATTGGTCGAATGGGTATGTTGGGTTTGCGAACTTTTTGTAAGACATAGAATCTTCCAGGTCCATTCGTCTTTGGTAATAAAGAGAACCACAGCGCATTGTCAAGCTATTCTTTTATGGTTGACAAATATTTGCTTGTTTGAGCTTTGCTTTTGTTTAACGTAGCATTTGCTTTGCTTTCTTCGATGGTTATATAAGGTCCATTGTTTGGATGTTCAAGAACCTTAGCTTCATAGTATGAACGGTTAAAAATGACCGTGATGTTGTCTTTGTCTGCCTTCTTGATGTGAATAGAGGTATCACGCTTCAAGGAGGACAGAGCATTTCTTCATAAAAACCAGCTTTTCTTCCTTTCGAAATAAGCATAGGTGTTCAACCTTGTATTCTTTCTGGTATAGCCACTAATCTGTACACTAACTTCGATAAGATCCGTATTTTTTTGTAAAATTTCAGGAATATTAATGCGAGATTCATCGCGACAGCGGTTCATCTCGAGTTTGGGAATGCGCTACTTTGGTGAGTGAATCCAATTAATATATCATGGTCAAAAGATCCCCGGAGTGTACCGGAAAATCGATGCACCATGTGTTGTTTTTATTTTAAATGTTAGTAACATTATAACATTAATAATTAATGGAATTCAGTTTGATAAGCACTGGCGTCAATAACTAAGTAACAAAGGGGATGTAAACCTACCCTCTTGCAGACCAATAGAATTCTTATACAACAAAAACGAAGTTTGAAGTGTTTTTCTTCATCGGATATGAAATAATACTACGTATATCAGGGCAAAACAATAAGCTGGTTGTATTGCTTTTATGAGGTGATTAATATCATAGCACTAGTTCGTCCGGATGTCGGTTTTTCGAATCAACACCACCACCGCTATAAGCAGCAGTAATACTACCAGTATTAAGAACACTTAGCAATGCCATCTCTAAAATTGAATTCAATGTTTACCATTCAACAAAACAAATGAAAAATCAAAGTTATTATGCCTGACCTGATGACTATAACTTTAGTGCAGGACTCTTTGGCTACTTTAAGAAAATGGTTCGAAAGCATCTTTCGATTAATCGTGATGTGACATCAAGATGCCACTATTGAGATACCAAGGTTGACATTGTATTAGATTCACCTTTAGTGAGGAGATCTGCATTAGTGGATCAATGTTGGACATCAGTTCGAGCTGTAAATATGGTTTTTGATTCGGAATATGATTGCTGTTTTTTTTGGAAGATTATCTGGATTCATAAAATTAGTCATGTTGCTCCCGATTGACGTTTCGGAGTAAAGTGAACCCCGTCTGCCCAGAATCCCCGCAGTCCCACCGGCACACAATTGTTTTCGTCCTATATCTACATTTGATCTATTTCACATTCTAACTCAAAAGCCATCCTTTCTGGCCTATAACTTTAGCTTTACATGTGCATACCCAATACATTCGTCCTCTCATCCTTTTACGTAACGCCATGAAGTTAAATGTTGAACTGAACGATACAAAGGTGTCCGTGCAGGAGAGAGACGGAACCAGTTGAAATTCGATAACTGACCACAATGTGTAACGTTCCAAACTTCTACCATCAATGGACCCCAACCAAAATAGTATGCTTTTGTTGCTCGGAGAGTCTATTTTTATCTGTCCCATTTACATCGGTCCATTAATTCCTATTTTGAATCCAACAAAGGCAGTGTGCACAGTTCGGAATACGCTTATAAAGACTTAATGAAACACGTTTAAATGTCGGGTGGTTTAAGGAAGCGACATTTTTACAGCCTGCATTTTCAGTCGTTAGTGGATCACAGTGGTTAGTCATCGAATGAATTATGAGGGTTGTGGTACCACATCACTGGGTTTCAAATACTTCATTTTCGGGTTGTAGTGCGTGTTATTTATATANTATATATAATTTGGCTGTTAATACTGTGCTTGGATGACCTGAGCTAACGTCTTTTGGGCACGTATGTTGGGGTTAACCGTACTAACGTCAGTCACTTCCGTCAGAGTCCGGGTATGGAGACGCGCCGATTCGGTTTTGGACAAGGTTGTTTAAAGCAAATAAAATATTTTATCTTTGATTTCGGAGAAAATAGAGTTAATAATCCAAAGGAACACGCTTATATTTGGCAGTCGGAACTAGTTGTAAAGCTCTGAAGCTAAGCTGTGACTAACCAGCTTTCAGTGCGTTATCAACTGGCCAATCACAGAACATTATATATCATAGGTAAATAAAATAAAGAAAATTCGGTGTAGCACAAACTGTGTGAAAAGTCTTTGTTCTGATGACACATGGGGTGATGATTTGGCTCCAGTGAAGTTAACGTTCCTAAACAATGGATACCCAGCCCAACTTATCAAAACAAAGGATCAACATTGGACGGGAAAACGGTTTACGTTTCGCTGCCTTCAAAAAGTGACACTATTGTGAAGATAGTAAGCAAACGACTTCTCCTAATCTGTTCTCCCATTGAGAATGAAGGACGGGCTGCTGGTGGTGACCTCTTTTTGTTTAAACTAGTTTACTTGTGCTTGTAGTGCAAGTTACGTGGGTTGAACCACCACGATCACCTGACCGATAGAATGAGAGATCAGTATTCAGCTTGACTCAGTCGGGGACCAATAATGGGTGGATGCGAGCGCTGTACCTCTGGCCTAGACGAATCAAACCATGGTTTTGTATGATTGCTTCCGTCTAATGGATTCAATCATAGGGATTTGGGCCAAGGATATTAAAGCCCGGTTGCTGTCTACAGTAGAGGGATAACAATAAAATGAACAAACCCAAACTATACGCACAGAAACAATTCGTCAAAACCCCTGTGTCCGAAGTGCTCCCATGTATTATGTCTGTCTAATATTTACGTTATACAAGGGATTATCACTGATAATCCGCTCAGTGTCGGATCATCCACCTCTCAACCCCTCAACTCTCATTTTGACAATACAAAACCCCCTACTTGACTGTCCAACTTTTATGTCCCTGATTTATATAATAATGTACTGTAATTGGTCCTTAGCACTTAAATAAATCTATGGAAATTATTTACTTATTTGAGGAGCACTTCGTTCTCGCAGACAAAGATGTCTTAAACCGCAAATGTTTTTGAAGTTCTCTTGTGAGTTTCACAGACCCGATTGGACGTCACTTGCCAACCGTTTATATTAATTCTCGGTTGCCATCAGCTGTGAACGGGCTCCAAATAACAGATTTGTTTGCCGAATGACGTTTCGCTCGTGTTGAACATTGTTGTAATTTGCGGTACGGGAAAACCACGTAGCACTCAAGTCTAATGTCCTAACTGTGTCAAACAGCACGAGAATGTGATTCGTCACTCCCCTCCCCCCCCCCACACACACAAACACACACACAAACA
>UZAN01041369.1:17212-28048 GCA_900618425.1 Echinostoma caproni | reverse complement strand
TCGTAATTGTCAACAAAGAAAGTCTTGGGATTTCCTGTGGCGAATCAACAATGCATGAGTAGTAGTGTCTGTCGCTAACACGAAGGCACCTTGAACGTTCGACCTCGTTTAAGGGGTGTATGATACGTAACTGGACACTAGCCCCCAATGGATTGCGCTCCGTTGCCCTGTGGGTCAGGCTTTGGCTAGCCGAAGGTTTTGGTTGTGAACTCGTCAATAAAATTGACCTGCAATGGCCTGGGCAACCTGTTAATACTCTGCCAACAAGCAAATCATGAAACGCTTGTCTTTTTTATAAATATTATCTCACCGTGATTCGTTTGATACAGTCCGGCTTCAGGTGTCAGTGAAATAGAAAACACGAGGGGATTCAGTCAAGTTAAAAAGAGCTATCTGTTGAGTGTTTTGTTTATAAGCATTTTAACGCTTGCATTGGGTTTATGGTCAGGATAAATCGCAAAGAAACTCTTCATCCACTGCATACCGATCGTCATCTCGTTCCTAGGCTATACACATGCTCTTTTTTCGGTATCCACCTTCTCGAGTTAACATTTATAGGAATTCCACTGTACCCTACTTGGTCCGACTTCTAAGGAACAGTTCGTTAGAGAATCACGTCAGAATGTTTGGGCATAACACAAACTTGTGCGACATTCTTCACAGTGCATATTATACGCAATTGTACATTTTATTCGGTTTGACGACCAATATACATTTTCAACTGAAACGCAAACACAAGCCCACACAAGTTATATAACCGCAAGAACAAAAAGAAACATTTCATATTTTGCTCATCTCTTAGTTATTCATGGATAGATCGTCACCTGCCTTAGGGAAAGAGTGCCACATTATAATTTCTCTTGAACTACTGAAACTGATATTTTGTATTCACCAAAGATGCCGGAAAACAACAACAACATTCACCTCCACTGGGTTGTGCACGTCTACTGGCACAGTGCACAGCTTGACCACGAATAACGAGGTTCAACCTCAGCTATGAGATTCCAAAGACGGTGTGCTTCACTGGACATCAACTGCCCACTGTTGCCAAATAGTTTAACGACAACCAACCCACAATAACCCAAGCGGGTAGAGAGGAAATAGAAAAATAAAGCCACAGAAGGGAAATGAATGCAGTCACAATATGGAACTTACTGTCTCCATTGTAATCCGTGAGAAATTGGAACTCCGCACTGATGGTGAAATACAACAGGGGTCGGGATAAAGCATAATCAGTAATTTAGAAATGAACAGATCGGAACTAAATTGCATCCTTGCAAACATGGCTTTTAGGACTTTTGCTTCTATTAAACGTGTTAGTACGCACGGTGATTGGGATTAATATTTTCGTTACCCAGGTAGCATGACCAAACGACAATAGTGGATGCTTGCTTACTGTGAGTACAATAGTAAGTAAAACACTGAAAAATGACCACAATTTGTGAGCACCATACTCAAAAGTCTCACGTTGATCGACAAAGTATTTGCTGCTCACGAGCAGATAAGTGCACAGTAGTTAAACAGTGAACTGGAAAATCTCACTATCCGGTTGACGCCGAAAGCTTAACTAATTTTGCTTTGGAAGCAGAGAAAAAGGTTTGTGGATAGGTAAATGACAGTTGTAGTACTGGCTAGAGCATGGTAAACGTGAGAAAACTAATAACTCGAATAAAGCACACACAAAATGAAGAACAGACAGCAAATCTAAAGGTTGAGCATACGAAAGATGTTTTTTCAAGGTCATACGTCGGCATACCAAAAACTGGAGATTAATTGGGAAGACCAGCAGGGAGATTGACATTCATCGATGAGCTTCTCCCATCAAATAAAATCACTTGGATAAGAGCGAAGGTGAACATTCTGACATCGCTGGAAAATTGGCGTCACAGTTTTAAAAGAGTGCGCACGCATTTATTGGAATGCGTTATCCTGCTCCATACCAGTCCGCTGTGTTTAGGCTTCATCCCTCATCGAATGAAGTCGTTCAACTTGACTGAGAATCTTACACGATAAACAAGGCCCACTTGGTCCATCTATGTCCAACTACCCGATTTTCATTTACATTCTTGCTGTGATCCTATCAGGCTTGTAACCAAGTCGGTTTATATATATATATATACAAATGATTGACAAAGCGTGGATGGACAAATTGATTGTCTACTCTGTGCTGACTACAGAGGTGCACGTTCTCATTCCCCCACCCTCCCAACAGGCCTGATCCTTATCCATTTACCACATCCCCACCAACTTTGCGCACATCGTGCGCTTGAAAGCGATCGGTGAAGTTCGCTTCATCACATTTCGTTTTACGATGATGATGACTATCTGTGGTGTCAATTCAAACACGATTCGGTAGATCTGATATTGGTAGACGAAGCTACGAGTGAAGAAAGACAAAACAACTGGGTTACAGTCTCGCACAAGGCACCATACCACACCATTTCTTTCTTAATGATACTGCTGAATTGAAAATTCGGGACTGAACTTACACAATTATGAAGATTTTCATGATCAGGAAGTTGTAGGCGATTGTTCTGATTTAACCGGCAAAAATGATTCCCGATAACAGGATTAGCTCCACAGGATTCATTATGGCTCATACAACAGCAATTCCCAGTGGCGGGTACTGGATGGCTGGAGAAACGACGTCGAGAGTACATGGAGGCTCTGCATCGGGTTTTCACCATCAAAAGGGCAAAGGAATGTTGGGTGGATGAAATTGAAGCATGAATCGTACAGATGTGAAGAACGTAACATCCTTTTCTCTCTATCTCATTAATTGACACAAGACACAATTGGGCATATAGGTCGCATATTTGACATACGTATCTTTTCGGGATGAAGAAACAGAGAATGTTGGCATTTTGTGATGCAATTTCATTCTTAATTCTTTGGATTGTGACTGCTTTTATCGATCGCTTCGACAAGACCTTCTTAAGTTACAAATTTGAATGACTCAGAAAATTAATGCATCACAGAAACACTCGGAATCATGTATCCGAGGATAAGAATGAGTCTAGATCTTGTCAGAATTGAAAAAAGAAAGATTAGAAGCTATTCACATTCAACAATGAGTAGCTTAGGTCTATTGGTGTTCAGAAACTGTCGTCTCTACTGCAGTGAACGAGTCTACTGGAGCTACTGGATAGGTAACACCGAGGTCAAATAAGAAGTGCTAGGTGGTCATAGTCGCGCATTGGAGCAAGTGCTCAACCGTAAGAGATTACGTGGGCCGCAACATGTGCTACGCATGCCAATAAACAGGTATGTGATGTTTGCCCAGGCAGTTAGTGGTTGACCATCTGTGGTCAAACCAAGACATGAGGGTATGAAAAATCCGATCAGAGTAGGTCGATTCAGGCTTATCAGTTGGGGATCTCGGGATGAGCGTAATTGAACATTAGAGACACTGAGTGGTATGCTTGATTAACTTCAATGGTGAGGCTGGTGTGCCTAATCAATTTCATCTCGAATTTATTCTACCTAAATCCCTTCCTTTAAATGGTTGCTGCTGGCATTGCTCTAGTGATCTTCTTTACTCCTTGGTTCAAATGGGTTATCGAACGATAGTAACCAAGGCTGCTACACGAAAGTGCTTAGTTATTGGTTGGAAAAACCAAAACTATGTCAACATAGCAAGGCTCCGGTCAGATTGCTTCATTTTAATGAAGGCAAATAAATAGTATCGTTGAGAGTAGATGATTGGTATAAAAAGACCGATGATGCCTGAATACTTATGAGTCCGGACAGCTGATAATTTCTCATCAGATTGGCTATACTGTATGTTAAAAACAAACACGGACAAGAGAGCGGGGGAAGAAAAATGTGGCTGGTGTTTATTAGGGTCAAAGGGTCACTATAATAGCAGTCAAGAGTGAATGGGCAACTTTCGGTTATCCGAAAGAAAATTTCCATTTTGGTTAGTTTAAACAGAGAAGAAAAACAAGATGAGATTGGAACCCAGTAATTCACTCCAAGAGATCCTGCTCATTTTTTACCGTTGTGAGAAACCACCAATCACATCTTTTTGCGCAATCCATCTATACTCACAAATGTGAGTGGTACTTTATAACACTGTGAGCGACTCCACATTATTAAAAGCCACAATGATTACAGTTAACAGATTTAACTGGATCAAAGGACCATCGAATCATGTCGGTACACAATGACACGATGATGATTGAACTAATAAGACAATATTTTACGGCAGAAGAGATCTGACGTGGAATGTCATGACCTTAGATCATCTGTCCTTGACAAACGGTTAAACGCGAACGATACATACATACTCACAGAGAAAACTATCCCAATACGCGAGCGAAAATGAGGCATTTATGTTGACCTTTGAGAATTTGTGCAGGATATCGTTGAACGTGTGAGCAAAACCGTGAATGTTTTGTCACTTGAAATACGAACAACTGGAATATTCAAATGAAATTCTGCAGATCACAAAATACGCTAAGGCATACCGGAGATCGTGCAGTTCGTATTCGCATGCGGGTCATACGGTCGTGCTAGACGTTCTGCCGTGTGGCCTCAGGAATGTTATTTGTAAGAGGCAGGATGGGGGGCAGCTATGCTACACGATTACGCACAAGTGAACGGCCTTGACGTTCACGTGCATTAGCGGATATCTTTAGGCAGGAAAGGCCCGAACACATGACAATATTAATCCATCTGAACAAACCAGTGGTGACTCAAGTAAAAGAAACCAACTGACGCTCATAAATGGTTATTTAGCATTAAACATAAAACGAGATTTACGTCTTTAGGTGGAGAAATTTCGTTTTCCTAAACCACTTTTCGGGTTGATTAGAGGAAAGTCTAACATAAATTAGTAGTACCTGATTTCTTTTCATACCAAGACAATTACCGCCAATAAAACCCTAGCCAACAGAATTGTTGTATTGTCAAGATTTTCTTAACGTTTATTCGACGAAACCCACTGCGTACATATTGAAAAAGACTCATGACCGTTAAAGACGTGAAAAAGTTACGGTACAGTGAAAATGCTGTCCGGACTGTAATAGTCATCGAATAGGGCTGGTCAGAGTCGTGCTTCAAAGCGAGGATATAGATCCCCAAAGCACCTTGGATTTAAAGCCGCAGTATGCTTTCTGAATGTCTGAATAGAAAATTTTGAGAAATTGGGTTTAGAATCAACGACTGTCCAAAACTTGATTCAGTCCATTTTAAATGTCGATCACATAGGATTTAAAACGGCAAATGACGGATTACTGTTGCGATAAAGATAAAGGAAGTTTTGGTGTGCATGATGCCCCGGCTAGAACAGCTACATACAGGGGGATGTAAAAGTTCTAGTGTTATGAGGAACTAATCACAGTTGTGAGTAGTATGCAAAATAGTGCGGTTGGAAGTATCCTTCAACGATCAAAATTGACAAGACCACTGAGGGCGAATTGCTGTGCCTCAGAGAATCACTACGTCCCGCTCCAATCATTACCCGGTGTACTGCCGGGAATTGCGATGACATGTTTCAGATGAGATATCTGTTACATGTATGCCAAATTATTGATATCCCAGCTGTGATCTGCAATAAACAACTATCCTCGACCAGGCACCAACTTGTGGAATTAAAGCAGCGGTATAGTGTTTCCACTTTTGAAATTTGCATTACTTTCAGCGTTGGCCTTATGCACCCGTCGATTTTTGATCAAATGAAGATGCAATGTACATGGACAATTCAGACAAGATGATCGCATACATTGATGAATGAACTAGTTGTGACTAGCTGACCATTAGTCTTTTTATAATTTTCATTTCGGAATCAGACTATGAATGATTCCCAACTGTGGTTTCTGTGTATTCATTCCCTTGTTCGTTTCTATTGATCTACGGCATCATGTTTCTTGATCTTTGAAAAGTTGATTCCTTTTAGTCTATCTGTTTTATAATACTATTCGCGCCACACACACACACACACACACACACACACGCACTGCGACTTTTGCCGCGTATTGTATTGGGTCTGGCCCAATACATAAACCATCCGGCGAGTGAGCCTTCCCTAGGCTAGGTTCAGGGACCGGAAAAAAACAACGCACTATCGTTACCTGTATCGAGAAGATTGCTCATAGAATAAAAATTGATTGGAGAAAGCAAGGTACGTCAAACAAATAAAATTTCGCACGCTTACATCACCGTTAGGCGAGACAGCTTGTTCGAACACTCATTAACCTAGTACCTTCATGAGACGGTTTTGGTTACTTTGTTCTGGTCGGACGAATTCAAATACCCCCTCGAGCCTTCTGTAGACATGGCGACACTTCAACCGTGATCCACTCCAGATGAGATGAAGCTGCCCCGGTAAGAAAAGCTGTCCACTTGGGCGATTACCTTCTGACAGTGAGGTTGGAAGCTTCACGAAACCAGCTGTGAAGAGACATTTTAAACCATGGGGCTGAAAAACGTACGATGAACAAACATGGTCGTGTTTTTAGACATCAGAGCGGCTTTCGACTCTATCGTACTATGGAACTGTTTGCGGAGATACGCAGTACCCGAGAAGTACGTCTCACTCCTAAAAGCGCTCTATCACCAGACCATGGAAGGTTAAGGCCTATGATGGATTTTCACCCTCATTTCCTGTCACCAGTGGGGTGCGACGGGGTCGCCCTATCTCTCCGTTTCTCTTCAACTTTGCGATAGATGATGTTCTATCAAACGTGTTACATAACGTAACGAACGCTGGCGTCGAGCTTCTTCATGGGGACAGAGTCGTGGAATTAGAGTATGCCGATGATATTGCATTACTGAGTGACAACGCACTAACGATTCAAGAGTCATTGAACCGTTTGGCAATTGAGGTTACTCGTTGTGGTATATCAGTTGCATCTTCAAAATGCAGTGTTATTGCAAGGCTGGCAGGAACCCATTCCTGCACTTTTGTTGGGTAATGACACTCGCGTGAATAACGATGAAGCCAGACGACGGGTGCTAGGACCAGATAGTCTTTCTTTGAGCAAAATAATTTCACAGCGTCTTAGGTGGCTAGGGCACGTCCTACGAATGCCTGAGCACCGTCTGCCACACCGTGCACTACTCACAGACATCGGTCCAGGCTGGAAGATATAACGAGGTGGGTAGGCTATGACGTGGCGCAAAGGGTTGAAGAGATTGTGCTCGGATCTGGCTTCCGTTGGGGTTTCTCGGCTCCCAGCTGGAGCCCCAAAGATTCAGATTATCTTTGGCTGGAGACACTGCGAGATGGGGCATCGAACCGAAGTCAGTGGCGCGAATGCATCCTCTCTTGTCTGCAATCCCAAAAATAAACAAAAACAAAAAAACTCAAAATGGCGTGCAGTAAACAAACAAAAAATTGTTACCCCCCGAAGTTGACCACCACGGAAAGGCCAAATTAGTATTCTAACTATGAACAAAAGCGTGCAATCAACCTGGATCTTAAGCAAGCAGTACAATGTTGCCTGTGTACTCTAAATTAGATAGTTTCCGTCTGGGAGCAAAGCGCGAATCGCCCTCGCATGAGGACAGGGCTGCATCCAGATTCAGATTTGTAAGCAAAGCTAAATAGGAGAGAGACGGCTATCCTGACAAACACCGCTTTCCTGGGTAAAAAAGGGGCATACGCTCGAACTTGATTTCGGTGATTACTATAAACGGATGGTGATACTGGACTCTCTCTCGACAGAGAGAGGCAGTGCTATATTAAAGATCGGTCGACTGAGTCGGATGCCGCTTACAGATCTACGACACAGTAAACAGCAATTACTGGAAAATATTTGAATTTAGACGAGGCTGAAGTTTCCTCCAGGAATAATAATTCAAAGTTGACCAACTGAGCGAACCTATTCGCCTCAAGTTAAGAGTTTATGCTTAATATATCTCCAAGGTTAGTTTGAGTGCTTGCGAAATTCGGAACGGGCGACAAATATTGGAAATAGGGACTAGAACGAGCATTTGACTAAACTCATTTACATGCAAATGAAATTCTCCACAAAAAACACGTGTAGAATTCACGCCACATTAGCACTGATTGTGAGCCTCGTAAAGGAAACGCGTGAATTTCGAAAGTTTAAAATAACAAACGAAGAGAAAAATCGTACAAAAACCACGAAGATCCGAGCTCTTTCTTGGTTGATCGTTATTTATCGGAAATAAAAAACCGAAGCTGATTTGTAGGACTTTGAGACGTGACACAAGCCGAGGACACCCAGGTTTGTAGAACCACTTGCTTATCGAAAAACACATAAAAAGCTGAAATCAAGGTAACTACGACGTATGTATATAATGAGACGATTCGGTCGTTCGGTGTTTAGTTGTTCGTCAAGAAGAGTAACTGAATTGCAATCAGGAGTAATTGAAAATTAAGTTGAGAATTCAACAAACAAATTTGCTGTTTGCAAGTCGCTTAACTACAGTACTCACAGAGGCCTGGGTATCTAACGCTTCAACCCGCGAGACCAAGGCCATAGCTGACGTATTGGCCCCATGCCAACATTCCGGTTCACATGCCTAAGTGCGGCAGGTCTGGTTGATGATGTGTGATAAAGCGCGGACGTGTGGTGCACGCGACAACAGCGCTAACGCGCAAGGCCTGATACGCTAGACTCATGGAGGGGAAAGAGGGCGTATTTCATGGCCTGAAGCCGTCATTCAATGTAAGACTTCTCATTAATCATCTGAACAAGGTATATGAGCGGTTTACGCATAGCATACCAGGATACTCCTAAAACAACCCGCTTCATTTATTCTTATTGCAGCCAAAAAACAAAGTTGGGTTGATGTCCAGAGAATACCGTACGGTCTCGGGGGGAAATAAAAAAAGACAAAAACAAACGTCTGCTATTCCCGCGTCAAACCAAGTAACTCCTAACAGAAACCAGTGTTTTTACGGACTAAAATAGTTCGCTATTTATGGTTGAGCCAAGACAAAGAATTCATCTTGCAACACGGTCGTACTCTATCCAACCCAAAAAAGTTAGACTGTATTTCCCACTGAGTTAAATTTGACAGCAAGCCTTTGGTGCCACCGCATGAACCGTATGGACAAGATCGTGCGGTCACGCCAACTTCGAAGGCGGATCATGATGTTGCCGTGTTTGTCGAAAATTCACCTGTCCAAGCTTACCCGAGCAACGTGGCAGTCTCCGTCCCACAAGGAAATCACGGATTGACTTCTGTTTTTATAAAATTAGCATTAATGCGATTTGTTTGACATACAACCTAGTACAAAACAGCAATACATAAAACCGAATGTGAACAACTGCGTTCACACTATAGGGGTTTGATTTGCTGCAGCCCGAACACCTGAAAGTGGTTACTATGCCAACACCATGTTTGGTTATCGAGCCTAAACTAATCGGATCGTTGAATTTTAAAAGTTTTCTGGTTCGGTACCTGTGGAAAGCCCGGATCTCAGCAGACCGAAGTTCAGAGAATTGACAGAGCTAAGTGCTACCTGGCACGTCTCAAAGGCCGCTCAAATGATGCTTGGTCATCAATAAAATGAGTCAACGCTTAATGAACGAGTGGCCGCAGGCTAGCTGCGAAGCTGTTCAAAAGCGTGATGGGCTTTCGTTTGGCAAGGGCCCTCTCTCTACACAACGCCACACATGTCTGACAAAGGTACAGAGATATGAAAACTGCGACCAGCCAAGAATAAGTTAATTGTCCGGTGTTCACCTCCACCCCAGTGACAAAGCATTCAAAAACGGGTGAATGAATCGCATTACTGGTCACCGGCTTATCTGAAACAAACCTATAGTTCTATTAGTTGCAGAAGCTAGAAGTACAATCTCGACGGACGAGGCAGATTTGCGGTGGAGGCAACATTTTTGAGCATACTCCTCGCAATCTCTGTAGTCTATTGTGGCCCAAGGAGTCGACTTACTCTTTAACAGGAAGTAGTGACGTAGGAGACAGAAACGGTTCGTGCCATAATATAGTTTTATGCTCGAGGGAATTCCATGAATTCTATTTGACTGGATCTTACTTCCGGGGTAGGGTTTATATAAACAAAAATCATGAAAAATAACGGTAGGGTTCATAACCGGAGTAAGTCCTGTTTTCAAAGAAACATGGGTGCGTACTAACTGAGAAAAACACGATTTAGACACAGCATATCATAAACGGGCGTTCGAGAAACAGCTGAACACGTTTGCTTCAAGTATGCATCGCACAGCGGAGATTGGTCGGTCTCGAATAACAGAGATGACGTGAGGTTGACTTAGTCGCATGTAAAAAATGGACACGGAATGTGTAAAACCAGCATACAGTTTAATGAGAACGGAGCTAGATTCGGTGTTTGTTGTTTTACNTTTACGAGGTTCATATGCCTGGCAATGGTCAAAAAAGAAAGCCTAGGTGTAGTAAAAAGCTGTTAAACGCGCTGAACCGATGCTTGAATAAAAAAATACTTCCTGTCTCAGACTTTGATACGCATGTGTGCCAGAACTAGCGAGTAGATCAACCATCGAAAACTTCCACAAGTATATGGCAGGGTAAAGTCCGCTGGTTCAGTAAAACTATTCAAATCTGAGATATAATTTTTTTCGCCTCTAGTTGAGAAAACATGAATAATACAAAAAGAAACGAAAGTCAGGTAGTAAAGTGATTTGAACAAATGGAAGTATTTAAACCACAATGGTAAGTTGATGCCAAATAGATGTAATAAATGCAATGGTGAGCGGTACTAGATCACACTATGAAAGAGGACAGATCTGACCATAAATGAACGATGATCGAAAGTATATTCCGACAGATTTCTGTAGAAGTAAACCTGGGCAACACAGGGAATTCAGCAAATTTTATTTGAAAACTATAGGAATATATAGCAAGAGAAAATCACACCGGTGA